>JBBPMQ010000196.1:0-35744 GCA_038090375.1 Boletus rubroflammeus | reverse complement strand
TGACGAAATGCGAATCGGGAACTGTGACTGTCTGGCCGTCGTGGGTTATCTCCGTATAGGGGACCTTGCCTTTCGGCGCTTTGAAGGGATATGTGTCACGGAGCTCATATGAGATCTTGCTGTATCTTAGGAATGTCTCTAGCTTCTGGCAGAAGCCGGAAAGGCTTGGGTGATTGGGCTTCTTCGGTACGCCCAAGAGGATGACGTGGGGCGAATTCGTCGGAGTCGTCATGATGATATCTGTCAGCGCATGGGGACATGTCAAACGAGGACAGCCGCAGCGGTCAGACGATGGCCAAAAACGAACCTGCTACAGTTGTTTTACGTGTGGTCGTCTGGGATGCGGCGACGAGCTGGCGTTCTTTAATGTTTTCAGGAGGATGACGATTGCCCAGCAAGACTTGGCTTCCGCAGTCAACCTGTTAAACCTTATCAAATGACCCTTTGGAGCTCCAAGTCCAACCTACTATGAAACAAGTCATGAATCCGAACCGGGTACCGAGAACCAGATCAATTACCAGAGGTTAATGTACGAGTCAAATGTTTATTGTATCAATGGTAGTATGATCGAGGTGACGTGGTTGATGTCGGTGGTCGGCATCTGTGTCGGGACTGCTCATCGTGGCTACAAACGATGATTACAACGGTCAGCCAGATGTTGATTGGTGTGATGAGGGTTTACCTCATGACAAGGAGTGGAGGGAACACGCGTGGGCCGCTATACGTGAGCAGATACGACATCGCTGTATAATTCCGAGCTATCTCAGCCTACATGATGGCTCTGAGGAACGTTGATCCACCCGCACTGATTCCGGGCTTCCATGGTAATAAGAATTCAAATCGGAGCCCATACGTATACCTGACCTCCTCCACGTTCTGACGCTCATGGTCGACCGTGACTGAGCTGCATGTAAATATATCCGAGGTAACTCAATGACGCACCTCTTGCGAAAATCTACTCGATTCTGATCTACCGGGCCATGTACCAGTTAGTAAGTGTCCTGGAATGAACACTTACCCGTCTACCCGCATAGCCTCGTCCCAAAGCACTTTGACTGCGATACGGTCCGTCTAACTTTCATCCATTCCCACGGAAATTGAAAACCGTTGGGTGGCGTCAGCATTGGCGCCCTGATCTCGGACGCTCCAGTTTGCTCCCCCATCCGTCCTCCTCTCATACTCAACACTTTCAGCAGACCTCGAAAGACGGTCTTGTCAGTAAAGTCATGCTGTACTTGGCGTCAACTCACATCAGCGTTCTAGAGAGACATGCAACAGCTCCGCCTTGACCCAGTCGCCCAGGAGGTGGTCAACGCTCTCGCCGCAGAACTTGCTGCCCTCCAAGGGAGAAAGCTGATGTTGACCAACGAAGCGTTCCACGTCCAATATTCCATCCTCACACTCCAAAGTCGCATCGCACAAATCAACAATGAGACTCTTCCGATATCCAGATTACCCTCCGATGTCCTCGCTATCATCTTCGAGGAGAGCAGGTGTCTCCTCAATCAATGGCCCGGTCCTCGAAGACCTCTTCCCACAGAAGTCCAGCTCTCTCATGTCTGCTCTCGTTGGCGCCAGGTGGCACTCAATACCCCTTCTCTGTGGACAACCATACGAGTCCCAATTCTTCACAAGGAAATCGCCGTCAAAACTTATTTTCAGCGATGCAAGCAGTGTCCCCTCGATATCCACATTGGTCCAATGCTCTCCGATAAGCTAATTATGGATCTCATCTCAACCCTCCTCATTCCCCGAATACCCCAGTTTCGAGAATTGATCCTCGACACAGAGGACCGTCAGGAACTCTCTAGTGTCCTAGGACTCCTCGTCGACATTGCTGCACCCAATCTCCGTCGACTGAAGATATCGAGTCATGATCTCGTTCGCGGCCAAGGGGCTTACCCTCGCATCGAGCTTTTCCGGCATGGCGCGCCGCTACTTGCGGATGCGCGCCTGAGCGCTATTCCAATCACGTTCCCAGAATCCTCCATAAAAACACTCCATTTTGATCCGTTACCCGGTCCAGGGGCTCCGCTCTCTAGGAGTGACCTACTAAGCATGATCACACCGTTTGCATCCACTCTCACCACACTTCATCTCAAGGGTTTCGTGAGCGGGTTCCACGAGGAACCGGGCAGTGTGCCTGTGGTGCTGCCCGTTCTCCGCGAGCTTCTTGTCCACGGAAATGCTTTGATTCATGGCTTCAACGTATTCCGCAATATCTCCACTCCCGGCATCCGTTCCTTCACACTATTTGCCGTCAAGCGACATGCTTTATCATCGATACACAAATTCATGACGCGGATATGTCCTGAGCAATTCCAGGGACTGCGTGCCCTCCATTATATAGAGGGTGATATGGACGATGATCTTGAAATATACCTTCCGCACGCGACTTCGGAACTGACCCACCTCTCCGTGACAATTGGACATCACTCGCAGCTCCTGCGGCTCCTGCTCAATAGCGATAAACAAGCTTCATTACACGGGACTGCCCCCCTATGGCCAAATTTACGTACGCTGTCACTGCATCTGGCTCGACCGTGGATGCAAGACAGGGATGATGCAGATGCAGATGAAGAAGGTGAAATACCACCCATGATGGCGATGCTGCTTGATGTTGTCCAGCAAAGGAAATCCGTCGGCAAACCACTGGGCATGGTACAGCTCGAAGGTTTGAATACACGTGCGTTCCAAGAACAGTTCGGGTCGGCTCTCGTCAAGTCGCATCTACACGTGGACATGCGGGTGATTGTTCCGCAACATTCGACCGATTTTCGACCTTGTGATCCTGATTGGGCATATACGGGCAATTTTTATGGATCGCAGTACCGTTCACATGTGTATAGGAAGTTGCAGGCGCAGGACTGGGGGATGGGGGGGCCGGGACCGAGGGGGCCTCCGACGATCATACATGCCACTCCGTGAGTTGAGGTGGCACGTATTGTAATTATCATCATAGCGGGGACTTGTCGATGTTACGTGTATGTACAGATGCAGTTCAACTCGGCGGTAGCCATCGTGTGACCTTGAAGTTATCGAGAACAACTGTCATGTAATGAGACAATGGAGATCCATGTACATAGATCAGCCTTCGCCATCCACACGGACCGTGCTAGGCAGATGTTGTTCGGTTTATCACCATCCATCACATTGGTCTAGTGCCTCAAAATCAAAATCTCCGTGGCATTGCCTTGCCCTGCTCCATAATACTCCCAGAAGCATTCCGAACGAGGCAGCCTGGTAAGTTGTCAAACATATCGCAGGCATGCTTCTGGCTTCCTCGAAACGTGTTCCCAACGTGTCTTGTAGCTGCTTTGCCTTGCCCTTTAACCCGGGGGACTCGATGGAACATATCCCCATTGAACTCTTAGCCATCCCCCATCGTACGTATCCGTCGATTTGACTTTCCTTGGGCTGAACCGAACAGCAGCAGATCCGTCCATGGCCCTCTGCTATCTCAACGACGAAGCCACCTGTGGCATAAGGCTGAAAGACGAGCTGGAGCAACTCACTGCCCAAATCAGCGGGCTCCAGGCTTCGCATGACGAACTAGTCCGTGTCATGCGGAATCTCCAAGCCCGCGCGGCGCGCATCCAAAATGCCAAAGCTGCAGTCGCTCGATTGCCCCCCGATGTCCTCGTCATGATATTCGAAGAATGTCGTCACCTAAACCCTCAGTGGACTGGCGTACTCAGCCTACTCCGTCAACTCCCCGTCGAAGTTCGTCTCTCGCATGTTTGCAGTCAATGGCGAGCTGTGGCACTCTCTACGCCCAGTCTCTGGTCTTCTATACATTTCCCGTTCGAACACAAGGAAGAATCGCTGAACGAATACCTCAAACGATCGGAGGGGAGTCTTCTCCAAGTATATTTAGGTCCATGGGCCAAGTACCCGAATCTGGAGCGCACTCTGACGACTGTGTTGATGCCACACGTGGGCCGTTTTCAAGAGTTGGTTCTAGACGCGGTGTCGAGGGAAACGCTTTCCGCATTACTACTTGCATTCCGCGATGAGGCTGCACCCTTCTTGAGGCGGCTGAGAATCATGTGTAGAGGCACCATGCTCGCGCACGGGCCACTCCCTGTAGCGAACATGTTTACAAAAGGCGCGCCATTGCTCACGGACGTCCGTCTCGACAACGTCCCCGTCATACTTCCCAATCCAGGCGCGGAGATACTCTCGTTTTCAGTCTACCCCGGTCCACAGTTTCCCATGCCGCGGAATGGTTTTCACCAGGTATTAGCTGCCTGCCCTTCTTTGAAAGTGCTCCACCTTCGGGGATTCGTCGAGCTCATCGCCCAAGCGCCCACGTCCCCGATCCATCTTCCTACGCTTCGCGAACTCGTGGTCAACGGACGCATCCTCGCGAACGGACTCCGTCTCTTCGATCTCATCTCCGCGCCTAATATTGACACACTCATTCTCGAGGACGTAAGAGCACACTCGCTCGCGTCCATCCACAAGTTCATCGCACGCTCCCATCACGCCTTCCAGTCGCTCACCAAGCTCCGCTACATCCGATGCGAATTCGGACCCGACATGGACGTGCATCTCCTCCGTGCCACGCCCAGCGTATCCGAACTCGTGCTCAGTGTAGACAAGAACATGCATCTCATCCGGCTGCTCGTCAATAGTGACAAGCAGGCGGCGATATATGGGTGTCCACCGATGTGGCCTGGCTTGCGCACCGTCACGCTACATACACAGGGATACACGGGGCACGTCGTCGGTACAGCTGGTGTCCCTGTGAACGAACCCTCGGCGACGATGCTCCTCCTGCAGGAATTCGTCACTTGCAGAAACGTCCTCGGAAAGCCCATCACGCTACTCCGTTTCAAAGGCCCCAACGCGGGACCCTTTAGTAGCGAATTCCACTGGGGACTGAACCAGGCGAAACAATACGTTTCTACGCAAGCCATCTGTTGTCAGATGCCTGCTATCCTTGCGGATTGTGGGTACAACGATGACTGGGCGGCGATCGCGGAGGCGTATAGTAACCAACTCCGTCAGTTTTTGGCACAGGTGTCGCTCGTCCGGCATCAGATCGCGCCTGTGCTCCCTCCCAATTTTAATATACAACATCTGAGGCGCCGAATCGGTGTTCCAACATGATAGAGAGCGGCATGACCCTTTCTCGACATTTATCCTTTTTTTCTTGTATCACGATCATCGTCATCATTATCCACATCATCCATTGACACGTCATTAACATCATCATCACAATAGCTTTGGAATCTATGACAATCAAACGATATCTTATTAGCAATGTAGACGATGGCACATTTCTTTTCCACAGTACCATTTCTATTTCTATTCTTTTTTGTTTCTATATAAAAAAAGAGGGGCATTATGCATGTTTGTAGAAGCACGCGGATATGACATCAATATTTAGGATTATCTACATCTGCAAAGGCGCACAGTAACGTTATCGCTTGACTACTCTACCGCAGGCCATTTGAGTAGGAATAATGGAATAATGAATCCAAAACGGGGATAGTTACCCTCGGGGAGGCTGCCTCCCCCTCGGGTAGTTTTCTAGATGCTACTAAGGCATCAATCATATCATTTCGCTTTCATAACTTGGCTTTCGCCTTCGCTTTCCAGTTATCGCGTGCTTCTTCGCCAAGCGCGCCAGCTTGAACGAGTACGTCCCTCTCTTCTGCCGAGAAGCCTAACTCGATGAGGATAGCTTCGTTGTGGGTCCCAGGTTCGAGTATCGTCGTGGGTGGCCCTGCGTGCGGAGATGAAGCAGGCGTTCTGCTCAGTTGAGGATGTGGAGTGGGACGAGGCGAGCCAGTCGGATCGATCGACGCAGCTTCCGCAGGCGTCAACACCGGCACCGCACACGCGTCCGAATCTAGAAGAAGAGAAAACGAAAACGAAAACCGAGTGATGAACAACACGGACCGAAACCCCAGATATGACATGCAAAAAAAAAAAAAAAAGAAAACAGACCTTGAAACACGTCTGCCCAATAATCTCTCGGGAATACTTTGAACCCGTCCTGGATGTATGTCCTCAGCTTGGGCCAATCGTCTTTGGTAAACTGTTTGGCGCGGGTCGGGGTCCATTCAGTTTTCATACCGTTGATGCGAAGGGCGGCGTTGAATCGGTCGATAAACGTGGCAAAGAATTGGGGTTCGAGACAGCCAAGACTCATCCATTTCCCGTCGGCGCAAGTGTAGACGTCGTAAAAGGGAGCACCGCCGTCGAGCATGTTGGATCCACGTGGTTCGGAGAAATAGGGGGAGGTGTTGTGGGTGTTGAGGAGGGGGAAGGAGGAGACGTAGCGAGTGCCCGAGACCTGTGATTGAGATGACGGTGAGGAGAAGGGGCAGGAGCGGGTGGTAGATGGCTTACCATGTCGGCGTTGACGACTTGACCACGGCCGCTCTTGCCGCGTTCGATGAGCGCCAAGAGAATGCCTGTCGCACATAAAAGGCCGCCGCCGGCGAAATCGCCAAGAAGGTTCAGGGGAAAGCTGGGCTTCTCGCTCGTGCCTGGTAGCATCTGAGGTTGGAGATGAGTCAGTGGAGATGGACTGGTCGAAAGATTCTGACGTCATACAGAGAGCACACCGCTGAGAGCAATGTAGTTGATGTCGTGACCTGGGAAGATACCATCAACGTCGTCGTTCACTCGAGCATCAAGACTGCACGCATACCAGCCATGGAGGCATAAGGGCCTACATTCCGATAAGTCGGATGCTTTGGCCTCGTGGAGAGATTCACTATTCACTCACCTTCTCGGGGGAATCTGGGCAAGGGTGATGAGTCATGAGCGGTTCGCCACCAATAGAAGATGCGAACAGACTCACCCAGCGATCCGTGCGTAGATCAGCCTGTCATTCAAGCCCTTCTTTCCTTCCGTGTCGTGGAATACCTCCGGTCCCAGCCCGAGTCGCTCGAGAACGCCGGGTCTGAATGCATCGATGAGGACATCAGCTTGGGCGATGAGACGTTTGGTGGTCGCGAGTCCGGCTGGATTCTTTGTATCGAGCACGATCGAGCGTTTTCCTTCGCAGAGCGTGTCGTTGGTGGGTGTGGAGGACGGTCTGTCGATGCGAGTGACCGAGGCGCCGTGGTGTGCGAGAATAAGACCGGCGAACGGAGCTGGCGCCAATCCCGCGAACTGTTCGGATAACCAGTAGGTTAGGCGGCGGATAACGAAGGCGGTTGCCGCACCTCGACCACTTTCAGTCCGTTCAAAGCCATCGAGAAAACGAAGCGTAGTTGAGGTACTATGGAGGAGAGGGTGGGAGTAGGCGGAGTCGCTTTATGTTTCAGCCTCATCGCGAAACGGTCAAGTGTCGGGTGGTTATTGTTTGACCCACTTGCAGGTCTCGGAAACAAACTGACAAGGCCATAATATGTCACGATAATCCGGAAACAGCCGACCAGACGTTGTACCGCACTGAAACTCCGAGCATCAATCAGGACGCACTGGCTCTCTACTATTGTGCGCTCCACAACGATGTTGCCGAGAGTGAGTCCATGCATTTAGCGCTGAATGTCGATCTTGCTCGGTGGGACGCAACCTTCGAAGGCGGCGGCCCCAAAACCGACCTTCTCCCGCTACAGGACACGGAACTTTCAGTGACACCACCTCACGTGGGATACCAAGACTGTCATCAAAGACAAAGCCGCCGAATTACTACGTGGTTCAGAGTACTTACAAGGGGATCGTGATGCGCAGGTACGTTCCCATGTAGCATCTTTCTTGTTTGACTAACCACAGTATTTTCGCAAGGAAGATCAACTCACTTCGGATATCAAGAATGTTTGTCTCACAGCTTTTACAGCAACTCGTCCAAGTCCCTCCGAAATTTCCCAGAGTTTTCCCATAACGGCCCTCGCACCCGTCGCTGCTTTCGCCCTCCGCTATCAACTCTTACGGACGAGATCAACAGATCCATAGTCAATTAACCGCGTGGAAAATCCACGGCGGAGTCTCATCCCACACACGAAATGCCGTTAAAGATCGTGAATATCGCAAACTTTTTGTCGCCTCATCACCCACAATGAGGAATTGGGTCGTTCTTCTCCAGCTCGCTGCACTCGCTGCAGCGCGACACACATTTGTTGCTCGAGATACGATCACAGGCGTGTCGTCGTTGACGCTCAATGGTCCAGCATCGATCCCAGACGAATGGACGACTTCGCCCCTGAACCCTTCTCTTGCCAGTTTCAGCGTCGAAACCGCCTTTTTCGCGGAATACTTGGGCAATGTCTCATATCCCAACACGTTGTCGATAAACCTTTTCCAGAACCTGAAAGAAAGAGCAGGTGTCGCACCACAGATACGTATCGGTGGAATCACAGCCGACTCTACGACGTGGAACCCGAACCAGGTGGCCGCATTGTACAATTACATCGACGCGAGCGGAGCGCTCGTCAACACCACTCTTGGCCCCCAGCTTTGGAATTCTGTCAAACTCCTTCCAGAGGGGACTCAAATTGTCATGACTCTGGTAAGTCAAGTCACGAAACTGGCCGTGGATCGGCTTCGACATCGGACAGGACCTGGAAAGCCTCAACTACACAGGTGCATTGAGTATGGCTGAGGCTGCCTGGGCAGGCCTTGGACCAGACATCATCTCTCGCTTTGAAAGTCAGTCCCTATAGTTTACTCGTCGCCGTGCTGATATGTATACCTTGTACAAGTTGGAAATGAACCTGATCAATACTATCTCGACCTTGACGCACAAAACTACACGGCGATTTGGGAGGTAAGCTTATAGATTCCCTTCGTAGTTACGCGTATACGAGTTGGTTTTTTCTGTCCATAGCCTTGGTCGGTCAACATATCAAAGGCACTGGACATCTCCTATCCTGAATTCCAAGTCGGAGCTACAGTGATCGACCCGCTCTGGCCATACAACACTCCCCAGGCGGATGCTCAATTTGATTGTGTCAGCGCACTTGCTGCTGGTGCCGATGATGGACACACTGTCAAGACATGCAGTGAACATACTTATCAATACAGTGTTGGTACTTCAGTCAAATTCTTCTAGTTTTGAATTGATCGAGTTTTAGGTCTGTGACCCTACCAGAGCAGCGGTGGCTACGTTGCCAAACTTGGTTTGTACAGTGACCTGACCATACCGTTAATCATTTAAGCTGATGAATACTCCCGCAGGTTAACCATACTCGTCTCGCCGAGTTAGTGGCAAGTTATTATGCTCTCCCGCTTTAATGAATTTTCCTTTCAGGTATCTGGATCTGTGGCAGCCCCGCATTCACGCAGTTCGATCGCAGCTTGGCCCCGATAGCTTCATGATTGGTGAGGATTTTTCTCTAGAACTGACCCTCAATATTTATCCCTCGTCAGGCGAGTTCAACTCGGTATCATGTTCAGGCAGAGATAATGTCAGCAACACCTTTGGTCAGGCAATGTGGTTGGTATGTCCTTTAATTTTACGCGTTTTGCGGAAATTAACCGGGACGTCTAGCTTGATACGACGCTCTACGCAGCCTCCATTAATGTTTCGCGGTAAGCATCTGGGCTACTGCAGCAACTCGTGGATGTGGTTCAAACGTTGTGGATAGTGTATACGTCCATCAAGGAGGCCCTCTTGCATTACAGAGCTCGACGCAGCTGAACCACGGTGGCCTTTCTTTCTACAACCTCTGGTCTGCATCAGAACGACTTGAGTGATTGCACGTACTTATTCCACGTGCAGGTACCCCGTTGACAACATTAACGGACCAATTCAAGTGTTCCCGGCGTACTCTGCATACCTATTTGTCTCGGAGCTCATCGGTGGCTCGACGTCACTTCAGACCACCAACATCTTCCCGGGTAGACAAGCCAACGGATCCTCCATCACCACCGCGAACGGCGACCCTTCTGCAGGTCAACTCTCAGTGTACGGGTATTGGAGCCACCCAAACGCAAAGTACCCTGCCAAGCTTGCGATCCTCAACCTCGGGATCTACAACTCGACGGCGACGTATCCTCGTCCGAACGTCACCGTCGATTTCTCGGCGTATTTGGCGTACCCTGGGCAGAGGGTGACTGCGAGGACGATGACTGCGCCTGGTGCGGAGATCAAGTATGCGAATATGACGACGTGGGCTGGGCAGACGTTTGGGACTGGCGTCGCCGAGGGTGAATTGGTGGAGGAGTATGTCACGAGTGGTCAAATCGATGTTGCAGCGTCGTCTGCGATTCTGATCACTCTGCAAAACGACGACGAGAACTACTAGGTCGAATCTTTGTTTTTTGTCATAAATTGGTGGTACTTGGATACCCTGACACCGCGAGCATGGGATTGTTGTGTTGGCAGGACTCAAATGGAGTACATATCTGAATATGTCATTATTTCTCATGAGCTGAACCAGTCACCGAGTCTGACTTAGTCCTATCCTTGGATGAGAGCGCTTGGATCGCTGCGTACTATCACCACCATGGCAGCCAAGTTCGCTAAAGTGCCCATCTCAGAGCTCCCTCTACCGCCGCCTTCACACATCCTGACCCACAACCTCACCGCAGACCCAAACGAACCGACCCCATCCGCCTTCATCCACGATGTGCTCCAGAATCGACCCAGTATTCAGCGCCGTGCACGCCTGTTGCCTGCCGAAGCACACTTTTCCTATGTCTCCCCGATGCCCCTCGAATTTCCCTACGAAGTACCTCCCATCCCGCCCTCCGGGACCGACGACAAAGCCGCGCACATCGAGAACTGGCTCAAGGAGCACGAAGCGACCATTCCAGCCGAGACCGCTCTTAAGCAGAACGACCCCAGCCCCAACGGGCTCTCCAAGTTCGTCTCGCAAGCGCGCGATCAGAAGCGGGCGCTAATCGGGCTCTCGGAAACGTGTCTCCGGGACTGCTTGCCGCACTTGGACGTTGGGGATGCGTTTGCCGTCCTTGGACGTCCGGGGTTGGTGCCGTCGAGTTCGGAGGACGGGGAGCGGGCGCGGGAGGCGTCGTCGCCTGCAGGGAGCGTTTGTCAGGAGCTCGTCGATGTGTTAGGTGGGCATGCGGTGCTCATGTCCGCAGACGCTGCTGCGGATGGGAAAGGCTACGCGCCGTGGTCTCTTCGATACAGTGGACATCAGTTTGGAAATTGGGCTGGTCAGCTCGGGGACGGACGGGCGATTTCGATTCGTGAGTGTTTTGAATGGTATCACATCCCATGTGGACGCTGCGTTTCTCATCGATGCGAATTAGTCTCTACGCCGCACCCATCTGAGGAGGGTGTGGCGTATGAACTTCAGCTCAAAGGGGCTGGTCGTACCCCGTTTTCTAGAACGGCTGACGGGCTGGCCGTGCTGCGTTCTTCGATCCGAGAGTTCCTCTGCTCCGAAGGTAATTCGCCCGAACATTCGACTTTCCGGTGTTGCTCATAAACCTCTATTAAGCTATGCATGCGTTATCGATACCCACTACTCGGTCGCTTGCCCTGGTATACCTCCCTGAACTACAAGTCATACGCGAGAAGATGGAGACAGCTTCCGTATGTACCCGCGTCGCGGAAAGTTTCATCCGTATTGGCAATTTCGAAGCGCTGTCCCCTCCTATGAAACTTTTTTTCTTTGGCGGCGGGCAGCAGGACGCTGATTATGACGCGTTGCGCGTTTTGGGGGAATGGGTCGTCAAGAACGTGTTGCGGCTCGAGGCGGTGAACGTCGACACGGGTGGCGCGTGGGGCAAGGCGTTGGTCTTTGAAGTGGCTCGCAGGAACGCACGGATGGTGGCAGCCTGGCAAGCATATGGATTCATGCATGGCGTTATCAACACGGACAAGTGAGCTTCTTTGACATCGTTCAAGGGGTATTCTGACATGATACCAGTGTGTCCATCTTGGGCCTCACGATCGACTATGGTAAGTGTTCCATGATATGAACGCGTCGCGATTCGAGTGTCCATGTCAAATACAGGACCGTATGCATTCATGGACGTCTTCGACCCCTATCATATCTGCAATCACAGCGACTCCGAAGGACGATACGCTTACATGGTGAGAGAAACAACTTCACTCCGAAGAGTTTGTTGTCTAATCGAATATTTTAGCATCAACCAAACGTGATGTGAGCACATTCTTCCCATCTATACGGCCATCTTTGGACGTCCATAGTGTTTATGCCTGCCGTGCCCTGCTCAATGCACTCGCCCCACTCATTGGCGCCGAAATATCCCTCGGGAACAAGGCCGTCAAAGAAGGCTGGGCCGCCGACGTTTCATCCGACACTCTCGAGTCGTGGCGTACCACCGCGCTAGAGCAGACCCGATCCGAAATGGAAAGCATCCTCCAAGAGACCTGCGCAGTCGAGTACAACCGCCTCCTCCGCAAACGCCTCGCGCTTCGACTCAAAGTGGACAACGACCAGTCAGAAATATTTCAGCCCCTCTTGGACATGATGGAGAGACAACAGCTGGATTTCCACGGGACGTTTAGAAAGTTGTCGGGTTTCCGCCGGGAATGGGTGAGGGATGAGAGTGGGGAGAAGAGGACTCCGGGCGAGTTGGAGGCGTTTATTGGCGGTTTGCTTCGAGGAACGCCAGAGTCGGATCGGTTGGATTACGCACGGGCGACGGAGCAGTGGCTCCGATGGCTCGGAAAATACGCTGAGCGGATCGATTGTGAGGCTTCGGAATGGGCTGGGGAAGAGCCCGATTATGACGCGGCGCGAGAGAGGGCTGCCAAGGCTGCCAACCCACGTTTCGTACTGCGCCAGTGGTTGCTCGAGGAGGTCATCGAGAAGGTGGAGACGGATCCTACGACTGGGAAGCGCGTTCTCGCAAAGGTGTTGGAGGTGCGTGTGTTTCTCGTGGGTGGGTCGAGAGGACTGAGACGAGACGCGTTTCATTAGATGGCTTGTGCTCCGTTTGAGCCGTGGGGCGCCGAGGACGACGATATGCCCGACAACGAGCTTGATCCAGAGATTAGAGAAGAGAGGCGGTACTGTGGTATGGGAGAGAAGCAGCTGTTGGGCTTTCAATGCAGCTGCTCGAGTTGAGAATCTCGTGAATTCTGAGTGTCGTACATTACATTGTCATCGTACGCGAACGAACGTCCTATAGGATATTGTTGTACACTCTACCAGCTTCTTCGTTGAACTTGGCATCACTTGATCATGAGGGTACGAAGCTGGAGGAGCATCCTAATCTCCACCGAGTTTTCCAACTTGGCCACGAACCGGTGCTTGACTCGAATCCGCCTATATATGCCACCCGGCTCGGACGCCAACAAGTGTGCCACGAATGGCTGCCGTAGCAGATGATCCCCATCGTCCACCAACGACTGATCCCACACCCTGAATATACACAGATACTTGCTCTGCATCCGTCCAAACCCGTACCCCGTGTTGATCGGCTCCTCCAAGGTGACCGTGATCGGATGGAGCGACTCGGCGATGATATGGTACTGAAACAACCTCTCCCCTTTCCCCGCCTTGCGTGTGTCCGACATAGCCTTGGTCTCCTCAACGTCGAACACGCCGTACTCGAGTCCGTGGCAGTGGATCTTGGCACCGGCCATGTAGTCGGCGAGGTGTTGCGCGTTGACGCTGAAGCGTTCAAGTTGTTGCATGTTGAAGAAGCCGATGGCGAGACTGTCGATGCCCCGCTGGGTCTTTTGCAAGAGCGGTACCTTGTTCAGCGCTCTCGTGGCCAGCAGCGATACTGGGACGGGGTCGACGATCGGGAGCGCGAACGGGTCAAAGCATGCCGGGGACGACGCGAGGAACGAGTTCGTCCCTGGCTTGCCCGTCCAGTCAAAGAGTGACGGATCCTCAGGCACGGCCATGATTTCGATCTGGAGACGATTAAACGCGCTTTCGCCTTCGCCATACATGACGGGGAAGTGGACGTTGAAGATACCCATGAGGCAATAGGCCATGTCTTCGATCTCCGTCGTCTTGCGGTGCGCGGCCCAGCTCATGCGTTGCCGGATGGTGATGCTGCGTGAGGTGGGGTCAAAGTTGGTGAGGGCGTCGTCGTCGATGCCGGTTATCTCGGTGATCAGTTTGCGGAACGTGGGGGATGTTTTGTAGTTGTCGACGGGGAGATCGACGGACGTGACCAACAACGTCCAGTCCGACTTGAAAAACACGAGCCGTTGTGGCGCAATGAGCTCTTGCAAGGTCCATCCTCTCAAGAACCAAATACTCTCCCTCAACGCCTCGATCGAATCGTCATTCACGTCACCGAGGTAGACCATGGTGAGATCCGAATTTCGATACCACTTGAACATGGAGATGATCGACTTTTGGAGCTCCGAGGTACTGGACTTATCGATGCAACATGTATCGGACCATGCCCAGCGAAACCCGCGTTCACGTGCGTGGCGGCAAAAGTGTTGTAGCTTCCTTGTCCCGGGGGACTCTGCGAGGGAGAACACATCCGAGTCGTCGAGGTCCTTGTATAACGGCTTCATGACTCCCCACCGGTGTGAAAACATGGTGTATGCAAACGACGTTTTCACAGCGTCGAGCACCGTTTCTGCGTCGGACGACACCGCGGTCAGGTCGAAAAACGACGCGTGCTCTACCTTCGATCGCATTCTGATCGTACAGCTTCCCGTCCTCTGTACAAATCAGACGAAGCGGCATATCTGATCTCCTCTGATTGATCACATCTTCGAGGGCGAAATCTTCCACCACCTCATCCGGCTCGATTAACTCAGGATCGTCAATCTCAGTGGCCGGCGAGGCTCGCGAGAAACCCCTACTCAGATTGAATGCCTTTTGCGACGATCATATCAGCATTTATCAATGCATGTTTGGGGGCCGCGGAGTATGTTTTACTTGCGATATGCCCGACTTGAACGAGTTGGGATCCGAGATGGCTCTGACGACTGAGCGTCGGAGCTGTAAAAATGGGCGAAGCCTTCGCCATGGATATCAAGAATTATCCCTATTGCTTGAGCCCCTGGTCAGAACGGACCGAGTCAGGAGACGAGATGAATCGAATAGATGCGTTCAAAACACGCACCGAGCGGGAGGGAGGGCCTCTGGGAGGATGGTGACGGTTTAGATAGAGAGGAAGAAAAAGCGGCTTATACGGTGGTTCACCTCTTTTTATTATGGGGGAAAAATGATCCACGCAATGTCACTTTTTGGAAAAAGGTGCATGTGATCGACGGTCCAAGAAGTGAACACTCCTCCAACGTGACTTTTGTCCTCCAGGAGATGATCGATAGGCTATCTGAAGTAGCCTGCCACTGGTTCGTCGCGGGCGACATACATTAAGCCGGTTCGGTACCTCATGTCAACGACACCTACGTCGCACGTTGCTCGTCATTTGTGCAAGCTGGCAATATATCAGTGCCGTGTTAATCGGCAAAGTCAAACTTACGAATGCAGCCTATCCTGATAGTTTATCGAACGTAATAACAAAGGACTGCACAAAAGTGGTACAATGGGCGTATCAAACCCTCTCCGGGCGGTCGCAATGATGGCACGAGATTTCCAATCGAGTCTACATATATTGACTCATCATAAGTCTATGGTTGCTTCTGCTCGGTGACTTTGAAAACTGACCCGAAAATTGTCCAAGGTTGCTATCTCTGCACCAGTGATAGCCGTGCTGGCAATTCTTGTCTTGCAAAGTGAACTCCATATTCTGTTTACCAAGTTGGTTGAGCGACGTGACAACAACTTGTATTCTTGATGGCTGGAAGCTAAAAGGTACCGGTCATGATCTACAACCGGCCGATTACTCGGGAAGGCGGACCTCCGTTCAATTCGAAGTTGCAACTCTCACAACGTTCCTAACTCTACCCACTCTTATCTGATGCCCCGAAGAGGTATAGGTGATCCAGCAACTTACCTAGCTGACCTGAAGCGATTTGCTCGCTGGCATGTGACTATTGTTCCCCAAGCTCTCCTGAGAAGGCATCATCCCCAGGGTCGTCAAGTTCACTGACCTCAGCGAGTTTTTCCTGGCCTTTAAGCACCTCGGCTTCAGGGATTTTGAACAGTGACAAGGTATCCAGCGTGAGAGAGAGACGAGGTATCTGCCCAACACACACCAGCCAGCTCACACAACCTAACTAAAAGTGGTCATCTGACTCATCATTTGTAGTTCGCTCGTCTCGTCTTCTTTACATCCTCCATCAGAGTGATCGTCTGTCTATCCAGCATCTCAACATATGGCTTTAAGCTCGTCTTCTCCCAGTCGGCACCGCGACGTCCAGTTCCTGGAGCAACTGAGCAACTGTTGGAACACCACGTGGATCGAACCAGTCGGTATTCGCTGACACGCCCTATTCCGCACTGCAGCGCAGACAAATATCGAAGTGGGGCTTATGTTTATGTGGGCGTAACTTGAACTCAAACTCTAGATATATGTACTTGCCTCGTTTCATGCTACCAGGGGGAAGACATCTCTCCTCGTCTACTATGCCACTCATCCATTTTCTCGGTCAGAAATAGCCGGTTGCGATGCAGAGCCTGCAGAGCGCTGAGCACTGATATCCCATTCTTACCAAAAGGCTCCATGTGGATGACCGTCCCCGACAAGTAGACATTAAATTCCTCCTAACGTGACTCTTTTTTTTTTGGGGGGGGGGGTCGTTTGGAGAGAGATATCTGTACATGTCTGATCCGACAATCGTTGCCGGGCGTCGACGGATGGGCTATAGCCTGTTGTCAACGAACACGCAACGCAAGTACGAGAATCACACATTGATGATCACCAGGCATGGCCTCATGCCAGTGTCAGCAGAATCAAAAACCACGAATACAGCCCCTTTTTTCTTGATAGTTGCTATCGAACGTGATATCAAAAAGGATTCGAAAAAAAGCGTATTACATAAATTCCCTGGAGCCAAATTCGGACGACTCCCCGTCTGCGAGGAATCACGAATGGGAAAACGACGCAGCTACTTGGATACACGAGCCCATCGCGTGCGGTTCGCCGGGGCAAGGTGGCACAGATTGGCATTGCATAAATAATTTCAAGGGCAGATCGAGTTGAAAACGTGGATGTATCCGGTGATCGATGAGAACAGGAGGAGCAGTAGTGCACACGATTATATAGATAGCGAAGTACCAAGAGCGGCATTATAACTTATATGTGCCATGAAGGAGTGACAGCGAAGGAGGAAGGGTAGGTAAGCCAGTACCAGATCATGGTGTGCCGCACGACAAGAGGATTCAAAGCAACGTCGAATAGTGACAAGAAACGGAATAAAAAAAGATACGTACAAAAGAGCATCAAGAATGCGTACAGGGTGTTGATATGATGTAAAGACCAATTCTGTTGAGATACGGGAGGAGTTCTAATGAAGATTGATCTGGGTTGGCGGGTAGGGGAAGGCCGTGACGCTGATAGCAGAGTCACCGTCATCTCCTGTCGCACGAGAGTAGACGGACGATTGAACAGAAACGATTCTGTCGTTACTACTTTGGGGCTCTTCGAGGGCAGCAATCAAGGATCGAAGCGCAGAGGACGAATCGCGCGCAGAGTTTGTATTGGCGAAATGATTTTTATGTGGATCAGGGAGCAACGTGCGCTTGACGTGGTGATCTCGGGCACTGAAGAAGGGATTTTGACCTTTCGAAGTGCTGCTCTTGACAGAACTCGCGCTGTCTGTGAAGGGATTCCGAAGTTCCCCAACCTCGGAAAAGTCCGAGTCAACTTGACTGACGTGCACCACCTCTGCTTTCTCCCAATGATGCAGAGAAGAGATCGTGGCAAGTGGCGTCGACCTTTCCGTCCCCATCATGTGGGGGTTGGACAAACCCATGTGTAGCGACATGGTCGAGTCGCCACCAACAGTCTCTCCGTCCCAAGAAATGGGAGGTGTCATGTCCAAACCACGACGACCCATGAGATGCAGAACCGGTGGGGGCTTAGCAATTTTCCTGTCCACACCTGTATCAGTGCCTTGTGCCGCCATCTCGGCAGCCAAGCCAGGGTGGTACTTTGCAAAATGTTGCATGGTCCCGACCGACTCTCGATTGTGTCCCTCGGACGATTTCTCCCCCGAGGTATTGCTGATGGTGCGTTGGAACATGGCGCCAAGTGGCCCAGATGGCGGGCGCTGCCTCATAGGCCGCTCCCGGCCCTCCAATCGATCTTGATTATCATCCATCCGTTTCCAGGGTTCCAAATGAGAACGCCTCCGCGAAAAATTGTTTGCGGCGTTACGGGACTTGGAATATGCAGGGATTTGTTTATGACGTTTGGAACAGTAAAGGGCGAGCGCTACAGCGAAAAGGAGGGCAACGAGTGCACCGACGCAGGCCCCAATTACAGCTCCCAGCGAGATTTGATTACCGGACGAGGCAGAGGAGCTGGCGGCGCTGGCGGGTGTAGATGACTGCGCCGCGGCAGTAGACGCATTATCGACTATAGAGGTACTGACGAGAGGTATGCCTGTCTGAGTCGAGTTGGGGACCGCTGCCGTGTTTTGCGCCAACAAGGACGCTGTGGGAGTGGGAATGCTTTCTACGACAGAGCCAGAAGCTGGGAGATAGGCACTGCGTTCATGCAATGCATTGTGTATGTAGGGGGACATGAAATGCGATGCCACGAGACGCGGAGGGAGTGGGGGAGGGGGAGTTGAAATGAATGAGCTCGAAAAAGAGTGAGGTGCAGAGGTTCCCCTCGCAGAAGGGATCGATCGGAGCCGCGAGGACAGCTCTCGAGGGCTTGAAAGCTGGGGGGGAGCAAAACGGTAGATGGGCCCTGACAACTGGAAAGTCCGACTTTAGTTGTCGTTCGCTTCCGTAATTGCCGGAACTGAGAAGGATTCGAGAGGCATTCACTCACAGTAATTGACCCGCAGTGGGGTCTGAAAGAACGAACAAAAAGAGCGCACGAACGACGCTGCCAGTCGACGACGTCGTGTTGGGCGACGAAGCGACGAAGCTTTGATACAAGATGGGAGCAAAGAGGTGGTAAGTAGGTGGAGTGACTGTGGGCGTTGCGATGGAGCGATTTGACATCAGAGTCCGTCAGTGACTATATTTGAAAAATTCATTATGTAGTAAATAATAATAATGATCGATTGTCAAGGTATTACCAAAGTAACCGGTTGCTATTCATGCGACCATCGACTGAACCTTAGTAACAAGTCTTCGTATTCTGGAAACAACAAGCTCGTCATTTCTCTCGCAAACGATCTCAACACCGTGCTTCCCAAAACCAAACCCGCAAAATACGGGTTCGCATCCGTCGCCAGGATGTTGGCGAGGAAACCATACACCGTCAGGTCGATGCAGGATGGAAGCTCCCCACCGTGAAGGTACTTGTGCTCGGCATACTTGGCCTCGAGTGCTTCGAACGCTTCCTTTTGCAAACGATGCACCTCCTCTGGTGAATGGCGCCCAATCCCGGCAGAGTACAACACACCAGTGGTCCTCCATCTAATAAACCATGACATGAACGACCTCAAGGGCCACGGCATGTCGCCAAACGCCTCCTGTGTCGTGACTGCGTAGTTTGCATCGACGTACCATCGATCGTACACGATGGCGGGATACAACACCTCCTCGACGTACGCTTGGAATGCCCTCGACTCGGCTCTCTGAGCCGCCGTCAGGCCTACCAGTTCGTCAGGATCTTTGATGAGGCCCTTTTCTACCAGGTACTGGATGACGAAATGCGAATCGGGAACTGTGACTGTCTGGCCGTCGTGGGTTATCTCCGTATAGGGGACCTTGCCTTTCGGCGCTTTGAAGGGATATGTGTCACGGAGCTCATATGAGATCTTGCTGTATCTGAGGAATGTCTCTAGCTTCTGGCAGAACCCGGAAAGGCTTGGGTGATTAGGCTTCTTCGGTACGCCCAAGAGGATGACGTGGGGCGAATTCGTCGGAGTCGTCATGATGATATCTGTCAGTGCATGGGGACATGTCAAACGAGGACAGCCGCAGCGGTCAGACGATGGCCAAAAACGAACCTGCTATAGTTGTTTTACGTGTGGTCGTCTGGGATGCGGCGACGAGCTGGCGTTCTTTAATGTTTTCAGGAGGATGACGATTGCCCAGCAAGACTTGGCTTCCGCAGAACCTTATCAAATGACCCTTTGGAACTCCAAGTCCAAACAAGTCATGAATCCGAACCAGGTTTCAAGTTACATAGTATCATGTAGCCCGCAGGCCATTTAGCGCGTGTGTACACACGAGGCTGTGGGTCACACGCGTTATGTATTTAGTTACCCCAACTCACTCCACTGGCACGTCACCACCAAATGAGTCCCAACATCACCGTCCTTTATTTTGCAGCCGCATCCACGTCTACAGGTCTCTTTGAACAAACCATCACCCTCCCCACCACCCCCACCTCATCCTCACCTCAACCCAACCCCAAATTTCCACTCGCATCCCTCGCCCCCCTCCTCATCTCCCTACATCCCAACACAGGCCTAGACAAAATCCTCGAGGTCAGTCAGTGGAGCGTGAATGCGGAAATGATACCCGAGTCGGAGGTCGACTCTGTGTTTCTGCGTGGAGGAGAAGAGGTTGCCGTGATCTGTCCCGTCTCGGGGGGTTGATTATGATGTCTCCCCCAAGTCCTCGCACAGAGCGGGTTTGGTCCCTCTGCGTACGAACGAGTAGAGGACCGGGTGCTCGGCCCGGGAGGGGCGATCCACTTTTTCTCTCATCGTCGCTCATAATCCTTGGAACTCCTTGTCAATAGATCGACTTGGAGAAAAGTGATTTCACTGCAGATAATACGATATATATTTTAAACTCGTGGACACGCTATCGATCTTTGTCTCATATTTTTGGGATCCACTCCCATGGAGGATGCCCTCGAGTTGGTGGGTGTGTAAGATCGATATATCCTGCGCCCTCACAGCCTCTCCTCGTCCCCTTGCCCATCATGTGTAGACACCTCGATGTGAAAAGGGTAGATAAAACGCGAGCTTCGAATGTATCATCAGAAACACATCTCCCCGCCTTCACAGCGCACCGACTAACCCCCAGCACGTTCCTCATCAATGAATGGGATGACATTTGGGTGGAACACCCTTTCATCTACGCCAAGATCGTACCCGCCGCTCAAACCATCCTCCTCCTCGACACAGGATGCGGTGGGAGAACGGACAATCCCGACATCGAACTCAAAGATCTGCGCACGTTCATCGAGACCGTCCCAGTGAACGATAACGCAGGAAAGCCTCTCAATCCGGGGGGGAAACTGTCGTACGTCGTGGTGCAGAGCCACTGTCACTACGATCACATTCGTACGTGGCAGTTTCAACCTTCGAGGATGCTGACACGATTTGAAATAGTTGGCGCCGAAGCTTTCGCAGTCGACAGCCCCATCCTAGGTTCTAGTCATGACCCTACCTTTGCTTCGCCCGAAAACCTTCCTGGCAACTCTCTCTGCGACAATTTGGGCATTCGCACGCCATCGTACAAACTCCACCTCGTCCCTCATCTCCATTCCATATCCTCGACCTATGGGAACGTGCCCCTAGGTGTCACAGTCTTGCATACCCCCGGACATACGCCAGACGAACTGGCGTTGTGGGACGCGAAAGAAAGCATGCTGTACGTCGGAGACACCCTCTACGAGGACGACCCCATCATATTTTCCGAAGAGGGTTCGCTCCCAACGTGGTTTTTAACCATCGATGAGTTGCTGTCTTTCGTCCAAAGTCGGCCCAACGCCAGTCAAGTGAAGATAAACTGTGGGCATGCCACGGCGATGAAGCCGGCCATCGACGTCCTCGAGGCCACAAAGAGGTTTATGAATGACGTGGTTTCTGGGAAAGAGCCATTGAAGGGGAGGTACCAAAGAAGGGATGTTTGGATAGTCGAGTATAAGCAAGCGAGTGGTCGGTTTTCGTTGAGATGTCCAGAGAGGCTAGTTTTGGAAGCGAGAAACCCTGCTTCAATCTAGAACATATAGTGCAGACTCTACATAACTTACCATGTCAGGTTCAAAATCCAGGGGGATCGATTATCGCTTTTTGAGCATGTCTTGCTCAAGCTGGGCTAGGAATACATCGGCGGCGGAATATCCACCATTGATAGAGCGCGTCTCCGAAATTGCAGGCGTAGTACGTGACGCCTTCTTCTCCAGCGCCGCAAATGCATCGCTGGCCACAAACGTCACCGGGGCCGGTGTCGCTGAACTCGAAGCCTGTCCCGACACACCATTCCCATCCACTTCCGGCGCCAACTTTGTTTTCCTGCGCTTTGCCTCCAACAAGGTACGTCGTTCCTCGATCTCTCGCTTGCGTTTCTCCAGCGCTCGACTCGTGGACTGTCCACTCTCCTGGCGCATGCCTTCCACTTCACCGGGTCGTATATCCATAGCGCCGAGATCCTCTCGTGTCTTCTTCGTGTCTTCGCGCGCCGCTCTCAGCTCCTCCATCTGCTTCTTTCTTGTTTCTTCGTCTCCCGAGAATTGGTAGAACGCGGCACCCTTCGCGCGTACTTCCTGTGATGCATCGTAGTGCGAGGAGAGAGGGTTATCTGCCTCTGCGAGCTCGTCTTGCACAGCCTTGACACGTTCAGCAGAAGGTTCGTATACGGGGAAGAAATTGACAGGATTGTCTAAAAGGGGGTCAGTGACATAGACAGCTATTTTTCTACGCATATACGCACGAATGACGTCCCTGTCACATCATGCACATGAGATCTAATTCACGAAAGAAACCGCAGACGACTTACGCATCGTCGACGTCTTCTTCCTCATCTCGTGATTTCGGTAGCAAATGGCGCGGTACCTCTGATCGCCTGCTGGTTCGTAATCGCCCAAACTCGTCTTCGTATTCAATGATAGGATCGTCCTGCGTCCCAAATGAATACTGCGCACGTGAAAGAACGGAAAGCAAAAACAAACCTCTCCCTCGTTCAGTTTCGTAGGGACAGTCAACGACTCGTCCATATCATCACTATCCGACTCGTAGTGATCGACGCCCTTCGAGTCAAACTACCCAGCCACGTCAGAAACCCCCAGTAAAAAGTCCAAGAACAGAAAAGTGCAGACAAGTCAAAAGAAGACCGTCTGCTCACGTACGCAAAGTGAGAAAGGAAACACGCACGTCTACCAACAACCCCTCGTACTGCTTCTCACTCAACCCTCCCGACTTGCCCTTCATCAACTTCTCATACACCTTGGCCTTGCGCTCCAACGCCGCCCGTGCGGATTCGACCGTCACCTTGCTCACTTCTTCGAGCTCTACGTCGCGCGCCGCTCGACCATGTACGCCCTTGTTCGATCGGGCCCATACAGTTGGTTTCTAGAGCACGGAGTAACATCGGATCGTCGGCAGCGTCAACTTCTTCTCCACAAACAACGTTGGTGGGGTGGGTACGTACCTTGTCTGGTCGCGTTCGCCCTTCACCCGGAACGTACTTGGGACCACCCGTTGCCTTTGTCCTCGCGAACTCGTCTGATTTCTTTGCTAGTTCGGCTTTGAGATCGAAGAAGGAAGAGACGCTGACACCCGCAGCTTTCGCCTTGTCAGTTGGGGGCATCGAGGACTCGTTCTGGGTATCTTGACGCGCAAAAGACGATGGTAGTATTATGGTAAGTGAACGCGCGCCTAAGCGTTCGTATTTGACAATGAATCACGTGACAAATGCCCCTCTCTGAGGCATGAATGATGCGCATAATGGTACTGATACTGTACAAGGACTTGAAGCTGTCCGAGCTTTACATATTAAACAACAAACGAATCGAGACGGCCGCAAGACACGAAGTATACGACTCTACAGTGGCTTCGCAAACCTACAATGATCTCCGCGAGTCAGCCTCGCGAACAGAAACCCAGATCGTACAAAAACGCACGTGGCATCAATCTGTTTCACTTGCGGGAGAGACAACATGATCTTCCGTCTGTAATTCGCGCCCTCCGATTGTTGACACGGGTTGCCTTCGAGATAGATCGTCTCGAAAGATGTCAAGTGCTGGAGCTGCGGTTCGAGTGCGTTCAGATCAGGAATCTTGTTGTTGTTCAACTGGAAGAAAAGAGAGACATTGAGCCAGACGTGCGCTCCTTCCGTCGAAAATTCCACGTACCCAGAGTTCCTCTAATGATGTTAAATGTGAGATGTTCTCTATCGTAGGGATAAAATTCGTGCCAATGTCCAATGTCTTGAGCTTTTTCTGAAGGAAGATTCGTGACCCATGTCATACATCATACCGGAGCCACTCACATTGTGCTCGAGACCTTCTATTCTCTCGACTCCATTATGGCTGAGATACAGCTCTTCGAGATTCTCTAATCTCTCCAGGTTCTCGATCTTGGTGATACGATTCGACTGGAGAGACAGAATCCTAAGGTTCTTGAGCTTGTCCAAGTTCTGGTGACGTTAAAAGGTCAGCGTCGCGGTCAACAATGATCGACATCGTATATACTTTGAGTTTCGAAAGTTTGTTCTTTCCTAACCATAGTTCCTTCAGGTTGACGAGCGCGTCCAGCCCCTCTATCCGCTACAGAGAAGTGTCGATAGGATGCACATCGATCATCACCCTAACATACCCTGATCTTGTTACCCCCAAGCTCGAGACTCGTCAGCGACACAGACGCCTCAAGGCCCGTTATCTTCAATATTCGATTCTGCACAAAATACACTGTCTGGAGAGATCGTAGATGAGCAAGGGCATCCGGTATACTTCGTAGCAGGTTGAACGAGAGATCCAACGTGCTGTCAACGCCACACATCAGCGTTTTGACAGGCAGTGCGAAGACGATACCTCACGTCAACGAGGACAGTTGATCCAGCGCATCGCCGACCGCCTTGATCTTGTTGTCATACAGATCCAATTCCTCCAGCTTCTGCAACTGACAAAACACCTCCGGGTCGAGAAACGACACGGCGTTCTGTCGGAGACACAACCGCCTCATATGTCCCGCGAAGCGCTGCAATCGCAGTGGCGTGAGCGAGCTCACGCGTGCATGCACGAGCTCGAGTTCCTAACAACCCCCACACCGTGTTGGTGGTCGTGAACGAACCCCCCTGCAGGGGAAGACGATGATGAATTACGCACTTCCGCGTCGTCCGGAAAGTCTTCGAGGGGATCTTCTTCGTTCTCCTCCACGTCTTCGTGGGCCGATTCATACTCGGATCCATCGTCGTGGTCCTCTGGAGACGGTAGTACCACGCGTGCAGTCGGGCTGGCGCATGCGATCAACTCAAAAGAGGTTGATTTGGTGAAGGATGTTCTCCTCACCGCTCTACGACCACGAAATCCTTGTCTTCTGTACTCGAGCGTGCCTCGGCGTCTGATTCAGACATGACAGTAACACTTGCTGGTAGTATTTCAGAATTAGGTAATGACACACTTGTTAGTGGCGCGACACGACGTTCTGTAGTAAGTCTGGCTTGGAAGACTACGACGACGAACCAACCAAAACCACACGTCTAGTATCTGCTCGGTATCGAACGCCAACGCCAACGCCTCGATCGACTGCCTCCCACACTCGTTTTGTCCGGAGACGCCGAATGCGGCGCAAACCGGCGCGCCTTGTCTGTATCCGAGGCGAAGTACTTGATGAGCATCACCTCGCCCGGCGTCTGGTCCGACAAGCAATACCACTTGTGTCCAGGGTTCTATGTGTGCTGGAATCACGCTCAGGATAAATGAGCCGCGTCGCCACCAAGCCCCCCTCTAGATCGACGGAGCGTTAATCAGCGACCGCAAGCGGGTCATGGGCCACGATATTAGCGATTGGCATGCATAAGCTATCGATGGCTGGTAAGAAGGAGATATCGGGACCTTTCTGCATCGTCCCCCAGACGCTCCTTGATACGCTGTTCTTCCGTGGATTTCATCTTGTCCACATGGACAGCATACAGCGGGGGATGACCCTGCAACCAGCGAGATAATGCTCACCGCTGGGTCATGCGCCTTGAAAGTCGTCTGAGCATTCTGAATCGGGCTCCTCCGGATGGTGTTGACGACCCTCTTGGCACCGGCACACTGCTTCAGAATCTCTTCGCACTGGACATAATAAACCGTTTGGATCTTCTCTTCATCGACAATCTCTTTCTCCACACTGGGGTGTTTCGCGAACAGGAACCCACTGACATCGAGACCCCTCACCACTTTCCTCTCGCATCATGGGTGACCACAAGGCAGGTCTCCGAAAGCACATGTTGGATCTCGGCAGACCTTCGGGAGTCTCATCGGCGTGATAGTACGGGAACTCGCCATCTGTTGTAGCTGAAACGCAGCAGTTGAGGGTCTTGGGACATCGCGGGGAGCAAGCATCTCAGCGGTCATGATGACGGCTGGAAAGCGTCTCGTTGGTGTCACTTATATGGACCGCCGCCATATTCTTATCGATGGCGATACAAGTAACTTGGCAGCTGACATCGGCAGTCCGAATCGCGTGGACGTCGGACATTGGGCCTTGGGTCCTGGTCCATATTCTCCTTTCTCAATACCTTCCGGGATCCAAGTGTACCCACAAGTTCGTCTAGATCGAATCTATCGAAGGTATACTGAATTTGATAGATCTGATGGAGCACCGTCTTGCACGGGTTCACCAAATAACTGCAGGGCTTTCTGCATCGCAAGGACTGAACGACTGACCTCACGCTCGGACGAGATCTACTGGCGCCATAGGGACTGGTCAGATTTCGGAACTATTCTGGATACTGTTAACAACCCTACCCCTACTTCATTGGGAGTGACCAACCACGAAGACGATCAGGGTGCACTGCCCCATGGAATCTCTCGACGAATCCAAGAGATATGGCTCAGTGAGGCGGAGGCGGAGGTTCAGAACGTGGACATGGGCACGATCAACGATCCCATGCGTTTCATGATCATATGGACAAAGTACCTTCCTGATCAACGGCACCTTGACCAGTGAACTGGAAGTAGGAACGCTGTGTGAAAACGAACAACTGCGAATGTCTACAATGGCCACTCGTTTACCGCTAGTTTGCGCTCATATGGCTGGCCTTTCGAATTTCGCTCCATTTGGAACATCCAAGGTGGATCGAACGTGCAACTTCGATTCGATTCAGCTCAATTAGCACTAAGATTATTGTCATTACAAGAGATTTCATGCGATTTTCACCGTCTGGTGTTCGTAACCATTATTACACTGCGGGAAATTGATACAGGCGCAGGGCCTACCTTTGCGTACAGCGAGTCCACCACTTTACCGACTTGCCCGAGGGTATCAATAGCAGCGCCATACGTGTTCTAAAGTAACAAGCACCCATGACATGAGCACCAAGATAGTCGATCGTGCAGGAAAAACGTACGTCGGCTTCGGATTCGTCGTATACAAGAAGACACCCCCTTCCCTGATCGAGTACCCCGTGAAAGACTTTGTCCAGGATCATTTGTGACAGTCTATAGAAGGTGTCAATCTGAAGGGAACATGCCCAGACGATGCTCCTTACTTTGCTTCGACCTCTTGCCGGCTTTGGCCAACCTGCTTCGCCACGTAGTCGATTTCAACAACAGAGTATGGTTCGACGATACGAAGTAGGTTCTGCTGCAGCAGGGTATCGTACAGCGCGGCGAGGTGAGAACGAATCGTCTGGTCGGACGAAAGCTCTGGAGGGAACATTTGGTTCTGAGTGGTGTAGGGTAGACGAGAGACTGACCGTCTTTATAATCACGCAAAACTTTCTCGAACTCGGCCAGGTTACGGTTTTGGTGAGCAATCGCGATGGCGCGCATGCATTCGATTTCTCGCAACTGGGCGTACTTGGTCGCGAGCTTGATGGATAGCAGCGATGTGACGTCCTCGGGCTAGATTACTCGACGGTCGATAGAAGTTGAAGATTCTTGGTGGATAAACTAACCAAGTTGAGCATGACTTTGCAGAGAAGCATGTACT
This sequence comes from Boletus rubroflammeus, assembly GCA_038090375.1. Taxonomy (NCBI): domain Eukaryota; kingdom Fungi; phylum Basidiomycota; class Agaricomycetes; order Boletales; family Boletaceae; genus Boletus; species Boletus rubroflammeus. The sequence continues at coordinate 8,011 of JBBPMQ010000196.1, read as the reverse complement.
TGAGTGCAGTCAGTGCAGCTGGATCGTCTTGAGCTGTCATGTTCTCAAACGTCTCAATAAAGTATGAATATGCTGTGCTGTAATCTCTGTCCTCTGCATGTAGGACGCCAGACTGGAGATCGAGAGCGGCTTGGAGGTGAGGTGGGCAATATATCGAGTTTGCAGCGGTTCTGGCGGAAGTGAGTGCAGCCTTGCGGATGATTCCTTTTGATGAACATGCTCGAGACAAGGAGAGAAGCGACGTACCTTTGCCTTGGTGAAGTTACCTATCCCTCGATAAACTCGACTTTCGAGAAGATGGACCTCGGTGAGGATCATCTTATCGTCGAGTTTCTTGAGCTCCGTCAAAAGTGCATCAATTCGCGCCAAAGCGGCCTTGAATTGCAGGGCTTCTAATTGTCTACAAACGTGAGTTGAGCAACACGCCGGGATTGTTGTGGCATTTTGGTGCTCTCACAGAGCGACGAGGCGAATTTCTAGACTATGCTTGAGGAATATGCGCTTTTCACGATTTGACCAGTCGATGTTGTCCATGAGAACATCGATTTGGATTTGACGACTGTCGGGGATGTCGTTGAAGTAATTGAGCAACGTTCGAACTAGAGGTCTTTTGTTAGGAAGTGTACTATATGCTGCCGCGCTAGTACGGAACGGTATATAACTTACTGAGCTTGGCGGTCTTGGCCTTTGCTGTCGACGACATGAATGACCTTGAGAGTGTGATGACCTCCGCGAGGCCCTTTGCATTTCTGCAGATACTCAAGCTCGATTGGACGACGAAGAGAGGGAATGCACACACCTTTGATCGCGGTGAAGTTCGGCGAGCTTAATCATGGCAGCTTCTTGGTCTCGGAGTGACTGATCTCGTTCTCCGGTGGAAGAGGTTCCATTGGACTTCGACGCTGCGAAAGATATGATCCCTCTGTGCAGGATGTGATGAGAGGGACGTACTTGCTGAACCCAGAATCTGCTTGTAGATCTGCTCGGCACGTTTTGGGTTGGCAGTAGCGACCGACTCGGCCTCCTTTAGCAGTACGTCGTTGCTCGACATTGTAATGGTCGCAGTGTTGAATTAAAGCTCGACGTCCGACGCCGTGCCCAGCAATGACGCGTCTCTGGTCGTGGGAATATGGGTGATATTGACTGGACTACTAGCTTGATATAATATAACATGCAACGAATATTATTTGTCGATTGATGTCAATACCCTTTGTTCCCCCTCAACTTCCTCATCGGACTCCTTTAAATTTCAGCACTGGATCAGCCTCGTCACGAAATGCCTTACAAACAAGTCAGAAGACCCTCAATGAATAGCCAAGTTGCATACCTTGTAAGTGACACCATCCTGCACTGGGTCAACCACTGACCACGCAAGCAGTCTGCGACACAGGCCGTAAAGCTCTCCCCACCAAGCAGCAGGGTCTGACTTACCTACCCATTGCGTACTATGCGTCGCACGTGAGCCGCTCGATCAGTTCTAGCCTTTCTTCAAGGTATGGTGCCAAAATGACTGCATGTTTGTGCAAATACAATGTGAATGAATTCTGCCGATTATTTTCATGGTGTCGAATGGAGTTCCTAGGAGGAGGAGGAGGTGTAACGTGCATCCCTATGCGAAGGCCATGGCCATTCAGATTCGGTAGGAGCAAGCACTTGGGCTGTCATGATTCGAATCGCAATATGAAAGAGATCAAGTCACGGTCGTATTCCAGAAAGGGTTCAATACTGGTTGTTCGAGGGACGGGAGAGGGTACTACAGCCGATCTTCCGACGCTGAGGCGGTGTAGTCCGTGGAGCTGTCCCAAGACGTCTTTCCAAAAAAGATGGCGAAAATCGGCCAGAGTCAAAGCGAGCACTTTGAACAGCCGTCACTGTCGGTCACATTGACTACTGTGAGGAACGTTTTGATGCCCACATGTCCGACGTCCATAGTAGCGAGCTTGCGCTGATCCAGAAACGCCCACACATATGAAGGTGAATGCGACGTGGTTCGAATTCGGGTGGTGCACCCATCTTGCCAAGAACATTCATATAGAGTATGAGCCGCTCTCTGTTGGAACGCCGTGGGATACACGCGTGTTTTGTTCGCGGTGTGGTGCGAGTGGTTCTAGTGCGGATTGTACGCCCATCGTTAAACGAGTCCTGCAGCCAAGATATGACAAGAACTTGCAAGTCCCCGGGTACGACTACCCCTGGCAACGAGGGTCGGTTTCGTCGATGTTGAATGCTTGCCTGGTCGTCGCAACGAGATCACCTAGCAGAAATCCGAGTAAGAACAAGCCCCAATGACGCGAGACGCCTGCGACCCATATCAAGAACAAGGAAACGTGTTTGAGGCCATTTTGCGCAGCACGACTAACCCTACACACATCGTTTTTTCACCCTTCGAAGCCAACGACAGAGTACCATCGGTAGGATGTGGTCGACAAAGACCAGTGCGTAGCAGTTCTGAAGAGTGGTAACGTTGAATGCTGACAGTTCAGTAAGACCCAACAATACTGGTGGCTCTAGAACGTTGTGGGCAGTCGCATTCCACCCTGACGGGAAGCACCTGTTGGGCGGGAGTACCGATGGGATTCGACAATGACAACTTGAAGATGCATCAACGTGGAGGACACAAATTTCGTGGCTGCGGTTGATGCTCCCCCCAGATTCGACCGGGTTTGCGACAGGGACTGGAAGGGTTGAGAACACGGCAACGACATATTGCCACTGCCACTTCCGTATCGTTTCTGGACACAACGAACTCTCACCCAAATTGACCCAGCCATCGAGGACAGCAACGGAATACGTTCGATCACCATCTCCCCGGATGGTAACCGTAAAATCACCGTGCGTGACCTCGGCCAGACTCGTATGGTCTTTTCCATGTAGGTATTTGTCCACTTACGAGTCCGACGACGTATCGACCATTCTGTCCCCCACGTTGACACACATACTGCCAAGTCATGTCGGGGCATTCCGATAGCTCAAAAGATTGCTACAGACTAGGATAAGGAAGCGTAACAATCCAGCTTCACATAAGCCCGATCGAGTTCCGAGGAAGTCGCGTCCGCCTGCTGATCTTCCCAGTCCGAGTCGCCAGCGAGAGTGGATGTCACAAGTCAGGGTCCCTCCGTGGATAGTGGAAAATCAAACGTTCGTTGTTCCTCGAGTTGGTATGCAGGGACTCATTAGATGCTACAGCATAAATCGCCTGCCAAGGTTGCTCACCCCGGCGATCCAAACAAAAACGCTTCTCCTATGCGTTTTTTCTAATTACTATGTACCATGTTACGATGGCGCGTTTCCTATCAGACACAACAAGTAAACGATCCGTCTCAACCCTCCGCCGGGGGGGGGGGGCATCTCACGGTGCGCGTACTTTCCTTACTCTCATGAATCATGAGTATGTGGACATCATTCATGTAGTTCTTTCGAGTTCGTGTCGCCTCACAGCACTACTAGTAGTAAAAGTCCTGATATGCCCATCCATGATTGAGCTCGCTAGGGTATTCATTGAGCAAGTCTGTGTGACATGACTAGACGCTAGACATGCTGGTAATAAGTGTCTGGGTCACCGTCAAGTAAGTCGATCGATCGATCGTTCTGACTAGGCCAGTGTGTCCGTATGAATATCGATACAGACTGGATGCAGAAAAAATGTCCATCAATCCGCAAAAGGGCAAACTGCCAACGGTTACTATCACCATGGAGAACCATCGATATTTGAATCAATGATCGATCAGGTCCAAGTCAATGCGTCAGGAAGTATATCAGGCAAAAACAGACTCGTTCGATGCGAACTAATACATACATACAGGGGTAACACGATCATCGACCAGTAAAAGCATGCGACAGCCAACCAACCAAACGCTTACTTATTCCCTATCAAACACCAACGCCCTCACCTCGATCGACCGTCTCTTCGGTGCATCTGCCAGGCTCGTCTTGTCCGAAAACGCCGAATGAGGCGTTAACCGCGCCTTGTCCATATCCGAGTCAAAGCACTTGATCAGCGTCACCTCGTCCGGGGTCTGATCAGACAGATAATACCACTTGTGGAGGGGGTTGTACTTGACGCTGTACGTCCCACCTTCGCGTTGAGGGGAAATCAAGCGCGTCGGGACCAAATCGGCATCGACGTCGACAGAGCGGAAGTCGGCGACGCCAAGGGGGTCATGGGCCACAGGATTGGCGATGGGCCTTGTATGCGCATGCGCAATGTCAGTATACACTAAACGAGAAACTGAGACATTTGGCTGTACCTCCAGACATTGATGATTTGGTAGCGTCCTTTCAAGAGTCTCTCAGCGTCGTCGGGGAGATGGTGCTTGACACGATGTTCCGCGGCGGCGGAGGTCTGATCAGCGTGGACGAGGTGCTACATCGAAAAAAGCAAGCGCATCCAATTCAGTAGACGACCACCATGCAACCGATCCACCACTCACTGCTGGGCCACGAGCCGTCGACTTGCCTGGCGCCGTCTGTCGGTCCGAGCTCCTCCTGATGGTGTGGTCAAAGATAAAGACCCTCTTCCCACCCGTGTGCTTCTTCAGGATATCTTCTACCTCAGCATAGTAAATCGTCTTGATCGTCTCTTCATCGACAAACTCCTTCTCCACACTGGGGTACTTCACCCATTGGAACCCGCTGATGTCAAGACCGAGAGCGTCCTGTTTGCCTCTCGCGTCGTGGATGACGGCAGGATGGGACTCCATAGTAACATTGTTTGCTGGCACGCCCGCAGGCGGTTCCCCGGTGTAATAATATGGGGGCTGAGCGTCCTTCGGCTGATAGTAATTGAGGGTCGTCTGGACGTCTCGAGGAGCAAGCACTTCGACGGTCATGTTTGAAATCGCAGTATCAAAGAGCTCAAGTCGTGGGTAGTGTTCTGTTCTGTCGTCTAACGAGGGACTGGTTCGACAGCCGTAGAGTCGGCAGGCTTTATAGGGTGACCAGGAGATCTGCTTGGTAAGCTTAGAAATTAGAAATCAATCAACGCTGGTGCGAAATGCCGCCCGGGTGACGTGTGTGGAATAATGATGTGAATGAATTGACCAGAATTTCTTCTGAATCTCAGACTCCACGTCGTCTGACTCACCTTTCATTCGTCCATGCCTGAATGGAGATGCTGTTCGATTAGTCAATAGTGACGGCTGACAGAGCGTACTGAGTCACTTTGCTTGTTTGTCATCCATAGACCAGGCCAAGATTCTGTCGAGCAGCATTGTAACGTAACTTTTTGATGAGTCTGGCACGATTTGTGTCAATTTTGTGAGCACTTTGTATGCAAATTGGTCGACTCACTTCACAAACCTGTCTTTTATAATTCCAAAGGTAGCGATGCTGTGGTCCGTCCGCAAAAGCCACGGTAGATGAAGGTAGCGTAAGTACTGCGGAGGTGAACAATTCAACTTTGGTCATTCTGATAGCCATGATCACTGACCAACTAGTAGTTTGCCGGAAGGCCTTGGCATCAGGGCGGCTCGACTTTCCGGGCAATATGCATGGCATCCACACGACGTCGAGTGACTCGAGTCGATGCCCACAACATTATGCATCGAAACTTGGTCATAGAGTCCATTCTCGTCAACAGGCAGCGTTTACGCCTTCAGAAACACTGTGGGTTCGTGCAGGCCAGAGTAACTCATAGTAGGGTGTGGCTGTGACGAGCGGTATCAAAGTCATTCCGTGAGAGAGATGACATTTTTATATCTCACGTCAGGGGAAAGGAAAGCGAGCGCTCGTGGCATACCCCTAATACTAATTAGCCTTCCAGAAAGATTAAGCTTGTGAAGTTCGAATAGTCGGAGAACGACCAAACGCTGCAGGTTGTTCAATGCACTGTGATACTTCTGTCGTGAGATATACTTGATCATCTCCATCCATGTACTGGGGATCAAAGACATCCCCGGGCCACTGCCGCATGATCCCCATCTTCAGCTCTAATGTGATGACCTCATGAAGCAAATCATCATAACATCACCAAAACAACCCATGGGAATGTTTTTTGCATGAAATGGTTTTGTACACCACATCACCAAATTTGTACCTGTGCTCCCCAAAAATTGCCCAGGAGCTTATTTTCATATAAAGATTGTCTCAAAAAAAATTAGACTAAATTAATATAGAATATGTTGATGTAAATTTCCCCTATTTCTCTGTACAGATCTGTATTACTAGGTATCTTTCTGTGGGAACTACACAAGTCTGTAGAGGTCTGTCAATGCTTGCTGTTGTCTTTGTTGATCCTGCTCCTGAGCTCTGACTATATTCTTCCAAAGCCTCTGAGAGCAAAGCTTGAGAAAACTGTTGGATTTGCTGAACTGCAAGATGCTCTTGATGTTCATGCTCCTCTTGTTGTTGTTGTAGTGCCTGTTGCTGCTCCAAAAGAAATCTAGTTCCTGTCTTTGCAAAGCTTGTTGTTGCTTCTCAACAACCCTTTGATAATATAACTCCTGCTGTTGTAATGCCTGTTGTTGAAGTTCCAAAATCCTTTGATGCTCCATTGCTTGCCTTAGCAAAAGCTCCTGCTGCAACTGCATTTGATGATGATGCTCTTGCTCCTGCTGTTGCAGTTGTTGCAATCTTATCAAATGTGCCTGTTCATGTTCCCACTGAGCCTGTAGATATCTTTGATTCACTACCTCATGTTGAAAATTAATGACATGCTGGTGGACTTGTGGATTTTGTAGAGGAGGCTGAGCAGGACCAGGATCTGCATGAACAACAGAAGAATGACCATGTCTTCGATTGCGCCGCCTTTCATAAGTCTGATTAAATCCTTTTAAAAGGTGAGCACCATAATCCACCCGAGTATTCATTTGAGGAAAATTTTGAGGCTGCGGAGGGGGTGGTACAAATGCTTGATAGGGTAGTTTGTAATGACTCCCAAACTATGTTCAGCAAATCTAGTAAGGCAACGTCGAACTGTGCACACGTGTACGATGCCTTATCCACTGCAGGTGGACTCAATCAACAACCTCTGTGAATGAACAATGATAAAGTATCCCGCAGGACAAGGGGAATGATGATAAAGGGAAAGGTGAGCGGAACCCTTAGAACTGGCTGCTTGTTAGGCAGAGAGAACAAATGGATTAGACTGCTGTAGCAGTCACATAGTATCTAGCTTATATACTGGTAAAGACCAAGCTGTGTCTGAGAGCATAGGGCTAAGTATGGTAATAAAGGAAGTAACTCATGAGAGTGGTCCCTTGATGATGAGAAAAGGAAGAAGAGAAGTAAGGCTGACTAATAGCACGTGATCGGTGTATGGTCCGGTCACATGACAGGTCATGTGACTTTCCCATGATCATGTTGTGATGAAAAGATTATTGTAAAGTAAAAAATTTAAAGTGTTGAAATGTACGATGAAGTGTAAAGTATGTCTGGTTTGTAACACTACCCCCTCTTTAGGATTCATATTCCAGATGAGATCCTTCAGAGTGCATTTCGGTGTAATTTTCATAAGAAGAAAATAGAGTATCAAATTGTTCAATGGAAATACCCTGTAGTTTGCATGGTGCTGATGGGTTTAGACAGTGGAAATCTGCTACTGCATCTGGTGCAGTGTTAATGATATCTGCAGATTCCCAGGTACGGTCTGTTTTGTCGTAACCCAACCAGTGAACAAGGTATTGAAGTTTTTGTCCATGGAGTCTTGAAGCTGCGATATAGTCTATTTCAAATTGTTCTTCACCGTCTGCGTTGATACTGATAGCCTCGGGTTTGACAAGTGGTTGTCCAAGTAAGGTTTCCAGATAAGGCTTTACGCGAGAGATATTAACGGTGGGGTGAATACGCATCACCTTCGGCAATTTGAGTTTGACTGCATTGGGGAGGACCTCTAAGATTTCATAGGGTCCTAGCCATTTTTGAGTCAGCTTCTTTGACGGATATTGTTACGAACGCTATTTTCTTAATCTTTCTTTTTCTAATCACGTGATATTTTCCACGGTCACGTGACAACACGTGCACCTTTCTAATCACATGATCTTATCTTTTGTCTGGACTCATCACGTGACCTAGG
>JBBPMQ010000195.1:0-35869 GCA_038090375.1 Boletus rubroflammeus | reverse complement strand
GACGACGACGCCAACGACGACGACGACAACGACACGATGAGCAGCCTTTTCATCAACGACGACTCCCGCTCTTCCTCGCAGACCCAGCTGGCTGCTCAGTCGCGTTCGCCGTACATCCATCCGACGCACCAGGCGACGGCATCGACCTCCACCTTCAACAACCCCCAGCTTCTCAATCCAACCCCGCCGACCGCACAGTCAGGGTCGTCGTCTCCCACCCCCCCCCCCACCGCACCAGGTACACCTCGCATCACTGCATCGCGAAAGTCTTCTTCGCTCCGTCATGCCTCCAACGCTCCTCCACCAGCGGAGCCAGCCCAGTCCATCAAACGTCGTCCGTCGTCTCCCTCTGCAAAAGAAGGAAAACATCATCGCAGCACACGCGAACAGCGGATTCGTAACACCCCTCGACTGCCTCACAGGGACGATGTCCCCATCGCTTCCGCTACTACCATGTATTGGTCACGTGCACCTGTCCATGGCACAATGCCAATGCACAACATGCGTGCGCACACCGTCACTCTCGTTGACAATGTCGCTTGGCTGTTTGGTGGTTGCGATGACAAGGGTTGTTGGAAAGATATCTATTGCCTTGATACAGGTAAATCGCCATCCCTTCGTTGCCCCCCCAGTCTCACTGATACATCTCGAATCAGATACGATGCAGTGGTCTCACCCAGAGACGTTGGGCGATGTTCCTCCCCCTTGTCGTGCGCATACCGCAACTCTGGTTGACCGTAAACTCGTCATCTTTGGTGGTGGACAAGGTCCTGTGTATTATGACTCCACCTATATCCTAGACACGACCACCAGGCGATGGTTTGCTCCGACCTTTCCGGCCCAGTCGCAACCTCCGCCCTCAGACCCAGATGCGGATCCTCTACATCCGGCACCGAGACGTGCACATACGGCCGTGCTGCATAACGGCAAAATTTATGTTTTCGGAGGGGGGAATGGTTTGACCGCACTCAATGACGTGTGGGCACTCGATGTATCCCGTCTGGATACCTCGCTCCATGGTGTTGGTAGTGGGGGCTTGAAATGGACCCTCATTAAAACAAAGGGCGAACTTCCAGCATCAAGAGGCTATCATACGGCCAACCTGGTCGGAAACGTTATGGTCATCGTGGGTGGTAGCGATGGTCGGGAGTGCTTCTCGGACGTCTGGTGCTTGAATTTGGGTATGGTACACTCTTGGACCTTCTCGCTCCCTGACTGATGGTTGTCTGTCGACATAGAATCGTTGATGTGGACGCGGGTGTCGCTGACATTGTCGCATCGTCGATTATCGCATTCCTCGACGCTGGTCGGGTCGTATCTTTTCATCATTGGCGGTCATGATGGGACGGCTTACAACTCCGACATCCTTTTCTACAATCTTGGTGTGTCTTTTTGCTTGGACACCCGGTCGACCGTGTGCTGATCAGTTTTTTTTTTTTCGTTCGTTTCTTTCTAGTGAACCTTCAGTACGAGTCTCGCGCAGTCTGCGGTAAACCGCCGAGTTCAAGAGGATACCACGTGACCCTCCTTGCGGACAGCAGAGTGTTTATGTTTGGAGGGGTCAGTTCGGTTTCCTATTTGTCCGTCATAGATCTAGGCTTATGAGGTGATCCAGTTCAATGGGCACGATGTTTATGACGACGTACACGTCCTCGATCTCGCCGGAGCAGCATACCTACCCCAAGTGATGAGCTTCCGGATAGACGTCGAGTGAGGTGACTGACGATCCAGACTATTTTCCGGCTTCGAAATTTTTGTTTCAGCTTTCGATGTATCCATCCCGGTTGTATTTTCTTGGCTTTCTTTGTTCTTAGGTTGTCGATCCATCTCCTGCCTCTCCGTTGATCGCATGGGGCCTTTCACACATGCGAACCTCGCGCCTCGTTGCATTATAGTCTTGTTCCCGACTCTTTGATCTCTCGGTTCTCCTTCGTAGAGTATATACATCATACCTTAATTATACATCTCGCTCACTATATTCATGGCATATACGCATACCCATTAGGTTTTATCCATTTTATTCGTACCCTGGGGATTCTGGAATGACAATGAATATATATATCGATCTGTGAAGGCATTATTGAAAACCGTCGTAGCCTGGCTGAGTCCATTGGTTCATTCCCATCCCGTTCATGCCCCCCATCATCCCTCCCATCCCAATGTTGCCCATCCCCATCCCGTTCATCATCATCCCGTCGCCCATTCCACCCTCCCACACCACTCCCTCCGGATTTTCACCACCCATCCACATGGGACCGAGACCTAATTGCCCCATTGCACCCTGTCCCCGAGAATGAAACGGAGCGGCCGCCATTCCGTCCATATTCATCCCCATCATCGGCATATTCATGTTCCCCATGCCCATCCCAGCCATATTCATATTCACATTCATTCCCATTCCCGGCCATCCGCTCATTTCCACTGGCATCCCAACCCCGATACCCATGCCTCCCATTCCCATGCCCATCATTGGCGGAACGAGCATCTGGCTCTGCGCCGCCGCTTGATTTTGAGGCATGTTTGGCCGTCCGGGCCGAGGAGGTCCCAAGGCGACGGTGACGCCGCCGCTGACACCTACGCCGACGCCACCGCTGACACCGCCTCCACCTGGGAGAGAAACGGACCTTACCGGCGATTTCGGGCGCAAAGTTTCGATCTCTTGCGTGTTGGGCACGACGCACTTGCCGCCTCCGAGTGCGGCCAGTTTCTTACTGATCTCCTCCCAACCGTCTTTTCCCCATGGTCGTGCACCGTCGGGAATACACGACGCGCGGTCACGGACGTGTTCGTGTTCCCCTTCGGCTAGGGCGGTCACCCAGCCTCGTCGGAGGGAGGAACGAGCGCGACCAAAGATTTCTAGTCGGCGGGTTCCGAGACAAAAATTTTCGATGAGGGTGTACATTTCTGGGGGTTTACGCGTCGGATCTGAGGGATCACCCTCCCATATGATCACGTCCGTATCTGGCAACGGTCCACACAGCAATCGGGGACGATAAAAGCGCAACAGGGGGTGGCAACTTACCGACATTGCAGTGCACGAACCAACTATCGGTGGATCGTCGTACGGTGCCTTTGATACCCATCAAACAATGTTGTTTGGTCCGGGTCAGCAAGGACGTCGTGGGCGGATCTGTCTATGGATGTGGTATGATCAACGGTGGGGAATCGATTTAGGAGAAAAAACAAGTGGGATGTTGGTGCGAAAACTCACGCCAGGGCCGCGATTGGAGCGGACGTTGGTCTTGATCCAGACGACGTCCTCGCATCTTCTGTATCCCCATTTTGCGAGGACTTCACGACCCCGCTCGAGGCCCTCGCCTGCGCCGCTGCCGACCCACATGAAGACGAAGGACGGATCTGCAGCGAGAGAAGGTACTGGAAATTCCTGGAGCTCGTCCCAGCCGAATGAGGACGAGAACGGAGGGTCGAGGAGGATCACATCGAATTTGTATGGGTGTAGTGAAGGGAGCTGTTGCAGTGGTAGGTAGCACGACGGCGCTGCGTGTGTATCGACAGACTCTTTCTTGAGATTGAGCAAACGCTGTTGCTTTGGATATCTAATGCGAATTCGGCACGCACGAAAAGGGTTGTGTGTGTGTATGTGTGAAGGGCATTGTGAGAGATGTCAAAACGAGGGGGAACTTACTCCTCGAAGCGCCGTTCGAGTTCTGCTCCGACGACCCAATTCTGAGGCCATTCGCCGCTGTCGACGTACCTCTGAGAGTAGTCATTACGGATCGTCTCTTCCTCGGGGACATAATTTGGGTAACGTGCGAGTCGTGCACGTTTTGGGGGTGGAAGGTCTGGTCTTTGAGGGGGTTTCGGGCGTGGTGCGAGCAGGGGTGATGATGGGGGTGATGGCGATGGTGTTGGCGACGGCGATGGGATGAGTGGAAGCTTGAGGAGATCTTGGGGTGGTGAAGGGAGGGCGCGGAATTGACGGCGGTTGGTTCGCTGGGCGTCGCGAACGCGCGCGATGAGGTCGACGTGTGTGGTGAGGAGGCTCTCTGCGGAGCTGAGGACGTCAGTCATGGCGATAAACAAGGACCAGGAGACTTTCCTAATCAAGCCTCTCTATTTCAGCACCAAGGTCCAAGGTCCAAAAAAAAAAGTTGGACGCAAGACTCGGCGCATAAACTTATATCGCTCGCCATGGGTAAAGCGACCAAGGCCACGCGCAAGTTTGCCTCGAGCGGCCAACTCAAGAAAACGATCCAGTCGAGGAAGAAGCACCAACAGACCAAGAAGAGAATCGAGAGCAGACGCGGTGCGAAAGGAAAAGGCAAAGATAAAGCACCGGTACAAGACGACGACGACGACGACGACGACGACGACAGTGAACGAGATGACGCGGAAGAGAACGAGAAGAACGAGAATACCGAGTTCGTACACGAGTGCTTGTGGTACTTAGGGTCCGTGTGCTGACGTGCATATTCGTAGTATCAAGAGAATGACCGTGGACGACTTCCTCGGCGCTGGATTCATGGGGAACGATTCTGACGATGGAGATGTATGGCACAGACTATGAGAATTGACTACTGACACTCATGGTTTTCTGCGATTTCAACAGATGGACATGGACCAGGATGATGATTCTGATGCAGAGGAGGATGACTTTGCGGATGACAAGTCGTTTGCTTCAGTCGATGATTTGGAAGGTATGTCTCTCCGGCGACATGACTGTCCCACTGCAAACATTAACATTGTACTGCCAGACGAGGGCTTCGCGCACATGCACGAACTTTCCAAGTTGGCGGAGAAGGACCCCGAGTTCTACAAGTACCTTGAAGAAAATGACAAGGAGTTGCTCAAGTTCGATCCTGAAGACGCGGTTGGTGACGAGAACGATGAAGAGGAGGAGGAGAATATTGGAATGGAGAGCGAGACATTGCCTATCCTCACAACGGACATCCTACGCGGATGGCAAAAAGCTCTGCTCGATGTAAGCCCCCCCCCCCCTTTGCGTTCATGCTGGCTTCGATTGATATGTTCTCCAGTACCGTTCCTTGCGCGCCTTGAGAAAACTCTTGATCGCATTCCGGTCTGCTGTGCATATGAACGAGGACAATCAAGTCCTTGTCTGGCGTATCGACAGCTCAGCAAGTAAGCCGTTATCGAACCTCGTTTCGTAGTATTGCGCCCACAACCCATTTTCCAGTGTACAACAAACTCGTCACCACCGCTCTTAAATTCACCCCAGTCATTCTCGCCCATCATATACCCTACAAAACTCTCTCCAATGGAACATAGTATGTGACAACATACATTTGCTCCTTCGCTCATATCCTTCATTACGTGTAGTAAACCACCTACGCAAACCACAAAACAAAAGGCCCTGCAGAAGCTCATCCTATCGTACTTCAACAATGTCGTCCACCTGATTCCGCAGCTTACCGACAACGAGACGCTTCAGCTCGCCTTTGCGGAAAGCGCAAAGATCCTACCATATGTTACCACCAGTCGGAAAGCAATCAAGGCCTATCTAAAGGTATAGTTATTCCAAGCTCTTAATGAACTCGCGAGAATTAGGAAAACATTCGCAGCAATGTCTAGATGTTTGGTCTTCAGGAGAAGACAACGTACGGATAGCAGCGTTCTTGGCGATCAGAATGCTTGCCAACGCCGCTGACGATGCCATGCTTGACCTTGTCATGAAGGTTGGGGTTTTGTTCTCATGCACGATTCCATCGCTCATGACCATTGTAGAGCACGTACCTTGAGTTGGTGCGCTCCTCGAAATCCACGAGCTCGCACAAATTGCCCTCCATCAATCTCATGAAAAATTCTGCTTCCGAGATTTTCTGCTTGGACCATGCGACGGCGTATCAGCATGCGTTTGGATACATAAGGCAGCTTGCGATTCATCTCAGGAATAGCATGAAAACGAAAACAAAGGCGCGTCGTTGACTCTAGTTCCTCGCTTTTTCCCCGGGCGTCCTGACTGGATTCATGTCCCTCACTCAGGACGCATACCGGCAAGTATACAACTGGCAATATGTTCATTCCGTCGACTTCTGGGCCCTTGTTCTGGCCAGGGCATGTAGCACAGAAGCGCAGTTGGAACGAGGGCAAGAGAGCGAGCTCAAGTCTCTCATTTACCCACTGGTTCAAGTGAGCTTGGGTGCGATCAAGTGAGATTCGTTGTTGCTCGCATATGGAGTCTTGTAACACGCTTTCAGGCTCATATCCAACGCACGCTCGTATCCTTTCCATCTACACATCGCTCGATCGATGCTCCATCTGTCGCGCCACACGAATACCTACATCCCACTTACGCCGTACCTGCTCCCGATCATTTCATCGCAGCTTACTTCATCGAGCAAATCCAAACCGTCGACGTCCCGCCCTCTTGACTTTGATTCCAACATCCGCGCGCCGGCGCAGTACCTCAAGACGCGCGTGTACACGGAGGGCCTCGTAGACGAAGCGACGTTCACCTTGGCCGAGTGGCTGATAAGCGCACCCGTTCATGGGAGCATCGCCTTTCCCGAGATCACTGTCCCAATCGTAGTTTCTCTCCGCAAAGCGATCAAAAGTGCCAGATCGAAATCAAAGGGTGGCACACAGAAAGAAGTGGGCATCGTCAAGGGATTAGTGGAGCGTGTTGAAGAGAGTGCGAAATGGATAGAAGAGAAGCGGAAAGGTGTCAGCTTTGGCCCTGGTAGGTTGTCAGACGTGGAGATCTGGGAAGCAAACCTCAAGGTCGAGGATTCCCCTCTGGCCAAGTACGTCAAGGTTCAGCGCAAGGCGAGAACGAAGCGGAAAAACTTGATTGACAAGGTCGGTACAATTGAAAGTTATGCGGACGAAATCGCTGACTTGGCGTTCGCGTGATGTGCGTACATATAGGCTGCGAAAGGTGAAGACGAGATTTTGGATGACAGTTGATGATCCGAGGGAGGACGTGTCGAACGCGTTCACGCTTGGGTATTTTTAAAAAAGGCGGCGTCGAGTCTGATTATTTTCGCTTGAACGCATGAGGGGTATGTTAACTAGGGCAGGTTGATTTGAATATGGTTTCATGTTTCATTCCTACGCCCGCACATGCTTGACGAACAACTTTGGTTTCGCGCAGATCCCCTCATCGCGAAAAGGTATATGTGAACCGAGATCAAAAGATCCAATCGAACATGGGCTGGCCCACGCAATAAGAAACTGGCATCAGTTTTTGATATCCCTTTGGCATTTGAAATGAATCTGTCTTCTCTAGCGACTTGTTGGGACCTGGAAGGACGGCGGCGATCAAGAAACGTATTAGGTTATGGTGGGGGAACCATCCGGAAAAGATGCCTGGCAACATCTTGTATTGTTTGACTGCGTTGGACAAGATATTTATATGTTCATCTGTTTCGAATCGCCGGACGCACGATGTCAGGCGCACGTCACCCGAGTCAAACGAGGATATGTACTCATGCATGACGGCGAACGCCGGGCACAGAATGACTCGGGTTTATCTCCAAATGCCGAAGAAGACCTGCCACCACGGCCGTCGGATACCCTTTGCGCTCCTCTCGTACCCTTGGAGAAGACGTTCATAGTGTTTGGGCATCGACGCCGGCTCCAAGGTATTTTTAGACAGAGGGTACTGCGAAACGCGATCTTGAGAACGATGGACAGCATCAAGCCTACGAAACGATGGGCTCACCCTGTGTTGCACGCCGTTCTCCAACAACACTCTCGCGGACTGTACCGCGTCTGGGGATAGATGTGGGTGCGTCGAGAGCGAGTCGAGGAGATTTTTCAGCTGCATGTTTGGTCGGAATGGGTCTGTGGGCCATGCAGCTGCGATAGTTCTGAGCTTCTGAGCATACTTGGACGCTGCCATTGGAGCGTATAAATCCGTTGTCGTTGTTTCGTACAAGGGTGGTTGGGTTCGGGCGAAACGGGGAAGCGCCGCGTAAGTTCGGTTCGGGGACTTTGAAAACTTTTTGAATCGGACTCAAAACCTTCGCGGAAAGGGCGCTCGCTGCCCGACCTTTGTCTGCGAACTTGCGGTGAGTTTAATGTTACTGTAGAAACGTTTGTTGCAAGGACGGCGCCGTTGGTGGATCGGAGTCAGTTCTGAGGGGGAGAGCTGCCGCCGATCAATGGTACAGTACCCGGGGCTTCCGAGTCCTTGCCTCCACGCCCGCGGACTATGGCCATTCCGAATCGCCTTGCCATTGGTGCAATCCCCGATCAGAACACTGACAGGGCACCAGTGAGTCCATATGGTCTCGGACTCTCCCACTTATTTTATTTTATTTTGCGTGAGCCCGATGGAGAGAGACTTCCCAGATGAACCTGTCCATTCTAGAAACACGCGTCGTTTCGCTGTGTTGTCCCTCCCACCAATTGATTTCATCCCGTCTTTGCGGGAAGACGTGCCCACGCTTGCCACGCCTTGATGCTAAAAGACGCTTCCGGTGACGAATGCAGCCACCATCGCCTACGATTTGGGACTGACCCTTTGTGGGAACGGTCGGTGCTATTCTTTTTCGCTAATGATCGATCATTGCAGCCGTCGGTGGGTGGGAGCTTGCATGTCTTTGTGGCTGCGGCCGAACAGTATGATTTAGAGATGAATTTATTTCACCCCCCCCCCTTTTTTTTTCTTTTTCTTTTCACGCGGTGCTGATCCGCGCTGCAGGATTATCCGCAAGGCTTGCCGTACAGTGGAATTTCCCGCCCTTGGTAGGCTGAATGGCTGGACCGAATTTCGCTTCCGTTTCGCCTCCGTCCTTTGGCCGGTGTGGGTGCCGTTTATCCGTTTTCCCGTCGTTGGATCTTTTTCGTGCGGCTCACACAGGGGCGATTGGCCGATTGGACAGCGTGCCATCTGTCTGTCTCATGAGAAGCATCAAGACACGTCCCTGTGGTGCCATCTCGCGAAAGGACTCTGCATCAACGCGTCGACCTTTTTTTTTCCCCTTTGGGGCTCACATTCACGCTGACCGACGATAACATCAACGCTGATATTTTGACGTTGGGGGGAAAGAGCTGTATGACGCTTTCCCTTGCTGAGATAGCTTGAGTGGACGGGGCTGATCAGTGTACCTTGCGCGTGCTGTGAGCTGGTCCTGGGAGTGTGCGAGGGTGGTTGTAACTGTAAGACGTGCTTACCCCTCGTCCTTTGCTAAGATTACGACGGACCGACGCAATCCCGTCGTGTCATGTAGTACTAGTATCACTCGTCTCATCATTAGCGCCCTCTCGCTTCTAGCACGGCCCTCGCACTGCCATTTTGGTCCTCCAAGCGCCCACCACCCCGTTCTGGAGGGGTGGTCATCGTGGTGCACGCGTTCCGTCCTTTTTACTCGAACCAGCTCTCGACGCCGCCGTCGTGCCTTCACTCCCCTGCTCAACTCAACCATGGGATGCTGCGGCGAAGCGGTTCGAAAAGACGATCAATACACCAACCGACCGCTGCAACCCGCGACGGGCGTCGTTCAACAACAACCGACTGCGCAGCCGGCAGCGCAGATTTATGAAAAGCCCGCGCTGCTGACGCCTACCGGCCCATCGCCATTTCCACCGAGCCTTCATCCATCAGTCCAAGGGGGGCCAGGCGCTCAGCAGTGGGGCCAGGGATCGCCTTCCCCACCACCAGGCGGCATCCATCAAGGCATGCCGTTCGTGTCCTCGATGAACTCGAACATGCAGATGATACCTCCCAACCTGGTATACGACGCTCCTGGTCGGGGTAGCCAAGTAGCGATACCGACGCCGTTGTACCAACCCAGTCCCATCCACGCACCAGCTCGACATACTTCGACTTCCCCGTCCCTCGCGGGTTCCATGACGCACATGGTCACTTCGATACCCAGGAGCGAGTACGGCGGCCCTCCGGACGAAGGTCGTATGTCTATATCCATCGACTTTGGTACGTTCTCGGCCACGGCGTGGTTACCGGATGCGGACGTTGACGTGTGTTCCTCTCCCTTGCTAGGAACTACGTTTTCCGGCGTGGTGAGTAAAGTCATCTGGTTTAGCGGTGGTTGAATTGACCGGGTACTTTTGAATTTGAAAACAACAAGGCGTACGCGTCTGCACGGATTGCGTCGGGTGCTATCCAGCAGATCCTGCGTTGGCGGGGCTCGTTTGAGACGTTTCGAAAAGTACCGACATGCCTTTTGTACGACGAACATGGTCAGGTCTTGGCATGGGGACTCGAAGCCAAGAATGCGAGTCCCATGCCGGGCACGTTCCTATGTGAATGGTACGCATACACGCTTCTCGTTTTCGCTCCGTGCGATCACGCTTTTTTATCCAAGGTTCAAACTCTTTCTCGAACCGCGTGCCTTGCGCGATGAGAGCGCCATCGACCCGCGATTACCACAACTTCCAGTAAGTCACCGCGTGTGTTACACTTGTCGAAAAAAAGGTTTAGCCCATCAATATCCTTTGACAGCCTGGCAAAACTGCCATGAATTTGATCGTCGACTTTTTGACCTGTCTGTGGGAGTACGCAAAGGAAGAGATCACACGAGAGATAGGGGCGGTCGCAGACCTGAGTAGGCGCTTGCGTTCCATCCCTCGTGCATCACTCAGGATCCATAGACGCGGCCGGTGTCGTGGTGACCTGCCCTGCGGCGTGGGACGCCAAGGGGTGTGAGCTCATGCGGGCAGCTGCCATTGAAGCCGGGCTTGTACAATCAGCGCGCGCTGGAGACATTTATTGGCGTGATCGACTGCGTATCATCACGTATGCTCACATTGTTCCGTCTCACAGCTTACGACGTCCGCTCTGATGGTCTATCTTTAGCGAACCCGAGGCTGCTGCAGTGCACTGTACACGTTTGACGGACCTTCACAAACTGCGTCCGAGTCAAAACTTTATGATTTGTGACGCGGGAGGCGGTACAGTCGTATGTATAGTTTTCTTTTTGTTTTTTGTTTTACTCACATTTCGTACTATGGGGTAACTGGTCGGCCGAAAGGACTTGGCGTGCTACAAGATTATTGGGCACGTGGGCCAGAGTGGGAATCTTGAGATCGCGGAGATGTGTGCCCGGTCAGGGGCGAACTGCGGCTCTCTCTTTCTGGATCTTCGATTCCGGGAGCTCGTCAAGACGCTGTTGGCAGATCACCCTGCGCACCTCGATGCGGCGAGTTTGGCGTATTTCATGCATTCGTTCAGTCAGACCGACAAGCTCGCGTTTAAAGGTGAAGTCGATGATGGTACGGTTTGCCGCATGGAGTCGTCCGTTCGTCTAAATGAAACCCGCCAGAAACCTATTTCCACTTTACGTGCTTCAATGTTCAGGACCCGCATGACCCTTCTGTGGGACTGATCAATGGTGAACTTGCGATACCGGGTATTCTGATTCGGCGGGAAGTCTTTGACCCCGTCGTCAATCAAGTAAGCGGCCGTGTGGCGTCACGATGGATAATCGGTGGCTGATGGTTATTTAGGTTCTGGAGATGATCGAAGAGCAGGCGAGGAAGATCGAGCAACGGATTGATGCATTGCTTCTCGTGGGAGGGTTCGCTGGGAGCGAGTACCTTTTCAGAAAAGTGGAGGCAAGTTTCTGGCGTCAAGCGATCTGCTACCGATCAAGTGAAAATGAATTGTGTGTGTAGGCCAAGTTCGCTGGCAAGATGAAAGTGATCGCACGGCCATCTGATGCTGATACGGCGACCGTGCGTGGTGCCGCGCAGTACGGACTCTCGCGCAAGACGATCGTGTCGACGGTGATCGCGCCTCGGGCGTACATTATGAAAGTGAGCGCGGCTGTCTTTCGTAAGCGGGGATATACTAAGCGGTGGTAGGTGAAACTGCCAGCAGAGCCCGAGGATTGGCTAAAGCGACCAGCATACATCACGGAGAACAACGCGAGCGTGGCTATATGCGAAAACAGGTAATAATGGTTCCGCGTTCATGTAAGAGACCAGGTTGGTGACCGAGCGATTAGACTGCAATATCTGGTGATGAAGGGTGCGATCCTGCGAAAGGGGTAAGAATGTATTGTCGATTTTTGCCCATGCACTGCATGTCTGATCGGATGTGGGTTCTGTAGGCAACGCGTGAAGACCAAGTTTTGGTGCGGGACGTGATTGAACTGAACGTGACCGTGTTAGCCTAAACGTTTTTCCGCAGCAAATTCTCACAGAACAGGCAAGGTAGGGGAAAGCATGGGTGGTTGATTTCATTATGACTGACACGCTCATTGCAGATTGCAACTTTGTGGCTGTCCTGTACACGTCCGAGTCCGACAAGATCATGCGATATACGGATGAGGCAAGGCTCTGAATGGACTGACACGTCACGAGTATTTTAAGTGACGTTTTATGCCACAGGGCGAAACGACGGAGCTCTGCAAATGGACGGTGGATCTGAGCTCGTTACCCACGTTCCTGCAGAATGCGAGTGCCCCGCAGCCGAACGGGTTCTACACAGGTGAGAGGGGATTGCTGGGTGGGGACGCAGCTGACACGGGTGCAGAATTTGAGCTCGGGCTGGAGATGGACAGTGTGGAGGTGCGGGGGGTCTTGTTCTACGAGGGACAGGAGTGGAGCAGGGTCGTGTTTGATTTTCTGAATTGATTTTTTTGTTTTGTTTTTGGAATATTATTTAAATGTTATCCGGTCGCACACGGTCCTCTCCGCTAACTCGGACAACTCCGAAGTCTAATCCGTCTGCCCCGTTCATATCCAACATAAATTCATCCCGGGCAGACATGTCTCTCCTCCCTCCTCGTCCTCTCCCATGCTACCCCTCCACGACCTCCTCCACCACATCCGACGCCCCGATCCCCGCTTCATCAACTGGGGCCGCACTTTTGCTTGCGCCCCCCTCGCCATCTTCGAGCCCGAGAACGTCGATGACTGCCGCCTCATCCTCGAGCTCGCCCGCCGCGAACATCAGGTCGTCCGCGCCGTCGGTGTCGGTCACTCCCCCAGCGACCTCGCATGCACCTCCGGATACATGCTGAGCACCACCAAGCTTAATCGACTATTGGAGGTACGCCGATCTAGCCGTGATATATATCTCCAGTCCTCTCTGCACATCACACCACAGGTCCACGTCGACAAACGCTACGTCGTCGCAGAGGCCGGCATCACCCTCGACGCACTGCATGCCCAACTTTCCAAGCACGGTCTTGCGATGATCAACGTCGGTTCCATCTCCGACCAGACGCTCGGCGGCATCATCACCACCGCAACGCACGGAACTGGTATCAATTATCGCGTTATCTCCACGCATGTCATCGCCTTGTCGCTCTTATTGGCCGATGGCACCCGCGTGTCCTGTTCCCGCCAGGAGAGACCCGATCTCTTCATGGCATCCATTTGTGGCATAGGTAGCACCGGTCTCATCCTGTCTGTCACGTTACAGGTGGAACCTGCGTTTCGACTCAAGGAATCTCGGCACTCGTTGACGTTTCATGAATGCATCCGAAATATGGACGCCCTCGTCCAAGCTTCACAACACGTTCGAATATGGTGGTATCCAGCCGCGGACACCATGCGGGTATTTTCTGCCGATCGGACCGTAGAGGTAAGCAGTCCCGTTCCGTAGCGAATACCCCAACGCGACCCCTTCTTATCAATCTCTCCTTTTCAAATCTTGATCCGCCAGCCAAGGCACGCAGTAGGAGCATGGCTCTGGGAGTCCTTTTTCGGTTTCCACGTGCTTCAGTTTATCCTCTTTTTGGGTCGCTACTTTCTCTCCCTCAACGCCTTCGCGACGAGGTGTGCGGCATGGCTCGCTAGCGATCACGTCGTTGCCGTGGACGACAGCTACCGTATATTTAATCTAGACGTCAGAGTGAGTTCTCTTCTTTTCGGTTGCTGTGCTTCGCCCCGGTAACAAATCTTCCCAAAAAGTACCCCCAACACACGACAGAGTGGGCCGTGCCTTATGACAACACCCGACGTTGCTTACAAGACCTCCATTCATGGCTAGCCCGGGAATTCGCGGACCCCAACGGCTTGCGACCGCACTTTCCTATCGAGATTCGGTTTTCGGACAGCGACGACATCTGGCTTAGTCCGAGTAACGGTCAACCGACCTGCTGGATCGGCATCGTCCAATACAAGTGAGCGCAGTCTTGTCACATCATCCACGTGTGTCATGTGTGACTCATCACCCACTAGACCTTATGGGCTGGAGGTACCTTACCAAGCGTTGTTTGAACGTTTCGAGGCCATCTTGCTCCGCCACGGCGGCCGTCCTCATTGGGCAAAAGCGCACCCTCTCCGACCGGACACCCTTCGTGCCATGTATCCCCGTTTCGACGACTTTGTTCGCGTGCTGGAGGACGTCGACCCCCACGGGATCTTCCGAAATGAATATGTCCAGCGCCACATCTTTGGCCGGACAGGACCCGAATTTGATGGCAGTGTGTTTAGGCACCACGTCGGCTCACGACTACTATGAGACAGAATTTGATTCGGGCATGCATACTAACGTTATGCCAAACACACTTTCTGCGTTCTTTTTAATCATAAGTCATCCTTCAACATATAGCTACGCGAGCACGCCCTTCTTTGTTCTTATAGTCATAACCCTAGTTGCTGCTTAATAGATTCCCTCACCAGTCGTTCGTATTCCTAGACGTAGTTTCGCATTGGATAATCATGTAAAGACGAGGTATCGAGAAGGAATTGCGTACCGGTCTGTTGTCGCGATAGAGCTTGCAGCAATCGATGTTGGCGCCACTCTCCAGGTTCGGTTCTACCGAAAGCGATTTAAGGAAATCCCCATGGGGATTATCAAGAAGTGACAGATGGGAATATGGCAGCGTACCTGCAAGCATCGAAATGACGCTAAGAATGACCTTTTCGACGCTCTGAACGGGACTCCAACGTTCGGAAGCTTGTTCATACATGGTTGGATCGTCGCCGGGGGTATGTAGGATCGATATGCAGACGGTACCGTCTGGGTAGACTGTGGGTGTCACGAATGGCGTTTTGGAATGTGTGTAATGAGATCGGGGGATTGGGAACGTACTGTTTGGATGAAACAATGGAGGGTCGAATTTCATTCTGAAAGGCGACAAGGGATAATCGGGGGGCTTATAAGCAGAAATGGGAGGGTCCCGGAGTCGAGTTTTCGAGATCGTGTTCAATTGTTTCCGTGGATGTGAGGAAGAAAAGAACGTACAAATGTGAGTTTGGCGACGAATACGCCGCCGTCCTAGAACGAATCAATGAAACGGCCAACGGTTGTTTGAACTTTTGTGGTGGAGGGGAGGAACCTACGAATGGGGTGTCTTTAGGACCACATATCAGGGCTTCCCATATGAAAAAGTCTGATTCCGAGATGGGACCTGGTTTGTTTTGCCAACAACGTCGGATTTTGTTGCGTTTTGGTACGATACGGTGGATGGGGGAGGGAGCCATACCTGCTGTAAACATGCCATCGGGGGAACCTATTGGAATTGTCGTGAGTCTCTTCTTCAAACAAAGAGAGGGGAGTTGTAAAGAAAAGTAAAGGGGAGGGGCGAACCTCCGGACGTGAGTTGCTTGTACTCTGTCATCAACCGACGTAGCGCGGTCGCACTGTTTCCCCTCGCGCTCATCGCGCACTTTCTCTCTTACACACACACACACACACGAATTCTTCCCTGTTACGATTCGAGGTTCCCTTTTGCGCGTGGGGAGACTCTGAATTCAACGATAAGTCTGTGCGTGTATAGTAAGTATGTGCAAAGGTTACCGCCCTCCCTCGGGCACGCTTCTGAAAACCGACTGTTTTTTCCCACTCCCTACTGTACTTTTGAAAAAAAAAAAAAAAAAAGTCACACCATTTAATTTAATTTAATTCATCGTTGCAAAACGCCGGCCTTCCTTTTGGCACGTATGTACCGTTGAGTCCCAAAAAAAACAGCAAATCTTATTGGCACGGTCTTTTTGCCCCAAGCTCTTCCCCCCCCCCCCCCAAAAAAAAACACGTTGAAACCGCCGAACCGTCGAACGCGATTGGTGCAGCATGCCCCCCCATTTTTTTCTCGTCGGCTCGCCAGAAAAAATCCTTCAACTCGCTCCCACCCTTTTGAATGGCCCATCCGCGGGTCGTCAGCGACACAGGCATGAACATTTGCCGAAGAACCGGACGTCGTGCACACACACGTATACACGGCACGGTCATCAACTAGAAAATTCATGACCCGGAGAAACGTGGTCTTTTGTGGAAGACGGCACACGACACTTCCTTTTCTCACCCCGCACGTCAAAGCGTCTCAACCCTCTTACGGTCATAATCTTGCTCCGCCCCCCCCCCCCCCCCCCCCCCCCCCCCCCCCCCCCCCCCCCCCCCCCCTTCTTTCTTTTTTTTGCTCCTCATCACCCCCCCCTCCCTCTCCCCCCCCCCCCCACAAAACCCTCTCCACCCTTTCCCGACACAACGCTCTTCCGCCCCCCCCCCCCCCCATTGCCACGATAGAAAAAAACTCCGCCTTGGCTATTTATCTTGTTTCCGGCAATACGTACAGCCCCTTGACTGGATACACAGTCCAACGCCAGATATGAGAGAGCGAGAGGGACTCTTAATTAGTCAGCATGTTCAGTGGGGGCCGATTGAAATGCACCCGGCGTTGGGTTCACGATGGCGCTCTCTGTCACATCTGCGGTACAATACGGCGATACGCCACTCAACATGATGCATGATGACCCGGCCGGGGGGCAAAGAATGCGATCGTGACGGGTGGCTTGGATGACATATTCTTTCACAGCAAGTACAGCTTGGCCGATGAGTGACTGATAGGATCTTACACGAAAAGATGTGATCGGTAGCGTTCCTCGCCCGACGCCCCCGGTTGCTACGAAACGTCGTGAAATGAGATTTAGAACAATACAATTTCTCAAGCATCATCTAGAACGAGGCGTGGTACGACGTTCATGGCCATCAACTGAAATGGCAACGTCGTTTTTTTTTAGCGAACGAGTCACGTGGCTGGGGGACTCATATGACCCACCTCTTGGAAGAGCAATTTGGCAGCATAGGGAATCGTCAATGTTGCCATCTTTTTCGAACTCTTGCAATATGAACACCACCCGCGATAGCCCATCAAACCACATTCTTGACAGGCGTTCACTTCAAACTTGTCAGATGAAATCATGAGGCGCTCCAGTAAGAGTTGGCTTGCGCCGTAGCCAATAAGGCAGTCGCGTTCCATTTCTCCAAGCCGCAGTCCTCCTTCCCGGGACCGACCCTCGGTCGGCTGCCGCGTCAAGGTTGCACGTGGCCCTCTGTGTGTAGCGCTGTGAATAACCAAGGTCATTCTCGGGATCGGGGCGTACCTTGCCCGAGCGTGCATCTTGTCCATGACCATGTGTTCTGTAACCGATGAGAAGTCAATCAATCGATGGCGCGCAACGAGTGACAGGGGGGAAATATTTTCTCACTCAGTTTCTGCAAAGAACAAGGATGTGTGGAGCGCTGTGCAAATGGAGAAAGGCAGTCATAAGCTTTACCTGATAATAGATGGGGCCGAAATAAACGTAGGCTTCCATTGGTTCACCGGTGATACCGCTTGTGAGCATGTCTTTACCGGCATAGTTGAAGCCGTGCTCGATCAAGATCCGAGACATGTCCTCCACCTGAAGGGGACACCGTTGAGCCGGACCAACCAGAAAAATTCGATGCGAGGTACCTTGGACCCGCCAAACGCGGTTCCATATTGAAGCTTGCCACACAAAACACCTGCCTGGAATCAGAGGTGAACACACAGTCGGAGGAGAAGGCCGGAGAGGATAACCTTGCCAGCCAAGAGCTCAATCATCTTCCCGACGGTCATCCGAGAAGGGAAACCGTGGGGATTCATAATAGTATCTATAATATGGCGTCAGTCTCATGAAACCCAACGAGTCGGAATCTTACCAGGGTTGACTCCCTTGTCATCGAACGGCATATCCTCCTGATTCACGATTAATCCACACACGCCCTTCTGACCATGCCGAGAGGAAAACTTGTCTCCTAGTTCTGGCCTCCGTGTCTGACGGATCAGGACCTTGATCAAGGTCTGGTCGTTCTCGGTGTCGCTAATCATAACTTTGTCGATGTACCCAGCGACAGGAGATTTGTAAGTCATCGGGGTATTCTTGTAAGGGACCGTGGCGGCTTGACCGGTAAATGTGTTGTCATTTGCGTTCGTCGGGGTCTGCTTGTTCACATAGACATCCCCCGGATCGACTCTTTCCCCGACGCCCGCAAGACCGTCCAACTGGATGATGTCGTACTTTTTTTGGGTCGTGCCATTTTCGTCAAGCGGTGCGTCCGCGAGTCGGTCGAAACTGGGATGTGTCCAGGAATTGGAAAATACCCTTGCTGTAAGAGGAAAACACACTTACGTGCCGTTGGGATATTTTCGGATAAGTGTGGCATTCTTGCGCAATACTTGACATCTTCCATATCCACGGTCCAGACTAGCCTAAAGTCAATCTAATAAGCCCTCCCAAGTAAGGAACGAGAACCATGGCCCACTTTATTAAGTATCAGCGCATCTTCGATATCGTACCCAGAGTAACTCATGACGGCTACTGTTGCGTTTTGACCGGCGGGCAGACGATCGTAGCCAATCAATTCGATTGTCTTGGTCTTGACCATTGGTTGTTGAGGGTAAACGGATAGGTAGAGAAGCGTGTCGATCCTATTGAACTGGTTGTAGCCAATCGCACCAATCGCTTGTTTACCCATGGCGCATTGATACGTGTTCCGTGGGGATTGATTATGGTGGGGGTATGGAATGAGTCCGGCGACAGCGCCTAGGATGGTGAAAGGTTCGATCTCGAGATGCGTCGTCGCAGGAACGATGTTTGATTCGTACAGGGCAATGTACGAGTCGTTCTCCTCGTTGACATCGAGATACTCCACAAGGCCACGGCGTAAAAAGTCGTCAAACGACATCATTCCGGCTTTCAGTTGCTGTCCGTCCAAGTCACGTCAGCGATCACTACACCCGTCGTGAGAATTGGGCACTGACAGTGACATGTTCTGAAGTGACTTTCGGCACCCCATTTTCAACAATGATCATCGGCCGACATATTCGCCCTCCGTCGCTCGCGATGTGAACGGCGCGGTGATGGTGGTTTACGTAGACACTAACAAATTCGCTGATACGGCCCGCCCTGCGCAGCCTTCGGAAGTTGGCAACAAACCGGGCGGGATGTCGCGTTAAACCGACAATCGTTCCGTTTACGTTTACGACAAAAGTATGAGGACCGTATATCTCCGTGCCGGTGGCCAGACCGATATCTTTATAGCATCGTTGATGAGTTGTTAGGTGGAGGATAACGATAGTTCGGCGCTAACCTTCCACTCCGAGCATGAAGGCTAAACGTATAATAGGTTCCTCCTCCACGTCCGTGGTAATGTGCGTCATAAGCGCAAGATTTTTCACGAGACCGCAGGCCTCGCCTTCCGGAGTATCGCTGGGACAAAGCATACCCCATTGGCTAGGCTGTAAGGCACGCGGTCCGCTGACCTTGCGAGTCTTCTCAAATTGAGACGAGATACGGGTCATCATTCCGAGAGCAGATATGAAGCTCAGCCGGCTGAGAACGTGGGTGACACCCGCTCTTTCCATCTTGAACCGTTTCAGAGACCAGTTTCCAGTAGAAATCGCGCGAACGAAACCCGAGGTGATGTGGTCACCCTGAAACTGCATGGTGTTGAATGCGTCAAATTCATTCGTCCGTGAGGGCTTTTTCAGGACCTTGTCGATCGCGGATTTGAGATTCGCATTGAAGGTCTTGAATAGATCCTCAAAGAGCAACGCCAACAGCTGACCGGCGCTTGAAATTGAGTTTGTGTGAGTATCGGAACAAGTAGGGGATTTCGGGTACTACGTACAGCTCCAGACGTTTGTTACCAACATAGTCGCGATCGTCGACCATTTTTTCTTCGTCCATGGCCATGAGAACGCGCCGGGTCATAGTCGCGACGAAGATAGCCTTTGACCTAAAATCCAATCCAACAACAGGCACATGGGCCAACACGATTGTCGCTAGGGCTTCCAGTGCCTCTTCCCAGGCTGGTCTTCGTGGGCCCACAACCTTGCGATTAACCTTTAACCTAGATCCAATCCATTCGAGGGCCTGATGGCGAGTGAATATACCGAGTTTAGCAGCTTCTTCTAAATTTGCAGCGAAAGCAGACTTGTAGGCGTCCGTGGTACCAGCCGTGAGTAGGAGGATTTCTTTGTCCGATTGGATGCCGAGAGCCTTGAGAGCGATAACAACCGGGACGTCCTCGTGAATCGAGTTGTGACGAAGATATATCTTGCCTTTTTTAGTAGCTACGTAGGTCTTGGACTTGAGACCACCGTGAGTTGAACTACATGAACATGGGTGCCGTGAGGGACGATCCTGTAGAAGATGACGGGTCGATGCTCACGAGGTGCAGGAAGCCTGGACGATGCCCTTGACGGGATCCGTTTCGACGATGATTCGGTTCTTGCTCAGCTGCTCCTGGACAAGGATGACCTTTTCCGTGCCTTTCACGACAAAGTAACCGCCGGGATCGAGCGGACATTCAGACATGCGTGCCAGTTGCGCCTCGGAACGCCCGGTCAAGACACACTTGTTGCTACGTAGCATGATAGGCAAACGACCAATGTTCACGTTTGGTCTCCGCACGACGTTCTTGCCGCGGGTATACTGAATCGTGACAAGGATAGGTGCACTGTAGGTTATGTCGCGTAGCCGACATTCGTGAGGGGTAATACTCTTGTCAATAGCATCTAGATCGGTGCGGTCAGGGAAGCCAACGTGAATGTCGGTGTATTTGAGCCAGAACCTGGGATCGACGTCCGAAGTGACTTTGTTATTGGCTTTGACGATGTTCTTGATGTCGGTATCGACAAAGTAGTTGAACGAGTCGATGTGCTGTTTGACGAGACCTTTCACTTTGAGGAAAGCAGGCAACAAGAGCCATTTGTCCTGTCGGACTGGGTGTGAAGATGCGAGCTGGAGTGAGGTTTGGAACGAGCGCACCTCGACGTTTTTAATCGGATCTGCTAGACCCAACCCGCGCCAGTTTGTGCGGTTCAGATGCTGCCATTCCTCGTTCTCCGCGTTAACGACCATGGCTGAGCACGGCGGCCGCAGTGATAAATATCATGATGACCCTGTTTAGTGAGAGCGTCACCCCGACCACCTCCAGCGGTGTCCATGGGACTTCTCCTTCAGACACTTCTCAACTTTTGGAATTGGAACGGTGCAGCAGCGGTTCGAGCGACACAGGTCTGTTTAGATCGTCATACTCTTGTTCAGGGGTCGTTAGGTGTGTATCTGCCAAGGAGCACCCCACGTTGCTAACCATCATTTTAATTGTTTTCGATTGCCTGTCACATGTGGCTTTGACCACGTTGTTCCCTGAGCAGTGTCAGAATGCCACTCAGCGAGTTCCTCGTCATTGAGTAAGAAGTTCGTAAGTAGCAGGAAGAGACGCCACACATGTTCCCATCATACCCCACGGGACGATAAATATTGAGTCAGGTGGATTGACAAGATTTCCCAGGAATCGGTCTTTATACCCCCCCTTCGTGGAGCTCACAGAGCCTCCAAATGACATCAGCACTCCGACTTTCTCGTTAACATATCCATATCTCAAGGCTGTGCGCGATATTCAGTACCAAATAGGTGTGTTTTCCCCCCACTATTTCCCTTTGAGACCACACGCTTACATTGCCGAAAGTGGCCGCGCTCAGCCTATTGCTCTGGGATTTGCTCTTGACACTCGACGAAGAGATAGAATATGTATGGCGGTAAGACCATGTAAATTACAGGTACGTTGCCTTGAACCATTGTTGCCAGGATGCGATGGTGCATGCGCAAATGGTTCTACTTTTATTTTCGTTATTGAGCTCTTTAGTTTCCAAAGCACTCACCTGTTGGTTGACGTGGTGCCTCAGAGGCATTACCATCGTCGTCCAGAGCATCATTATGGGCATGATCATCTTGAAGCATTTCGTTTGGATTAGACTAGGGTGGGGAAGGACGCCTCTTCTATCATTTCTCTTGAGAGATGCTATAAGTTATTATGTTGCGGTGTTTCGTGAGTCACCCTGTAAACCGTCAACTGAATATAGCTGAATGCAAGTCGGATGGCTCATTTTAGTGGTATGTGGTATGATTCTGGTGCTCGGTTTGCTCGACGATCTGCGAATTACTACTGTTTTATAGTACGTCCCACGCGCTCACTGTTTGAAGCCACGGAATTAACGAGTCGACTGAAGTTGGTCGATATCGCTCTATTCGGCTGTCGTGAGTGATGCCAATTGATCTCGAACTGTATACAGAAACCTCACAACTCGAGGTAGGGTTGTCGTCTCATTTTAAACATGGCACGCTTCGTGAGAGGGAATCCCTCGGACGAAGAGATCGTGTTTACGAGCCACAGCTCCCTACAATGCAGTGTTTTCCATAATGTTATATTGATCATGGAGACAGGCATCTGAAGTGGCCCATCTAGAAACAATGAAGAGCATAAAGCGATGCCCGAAAATGCCGGAGTCGATACGACTCGGTACGTGAGGCGGAGGTTCTCAATTGAAGACTTACGACAGCGACCTTTTTAATCTTAGCTTGTGCCGCTGACGTGGGAGTGACACAGGGCTGATTCTATCGGCGACGGGTACCTCAGGTCATATAAAGCTTATACTAGTAGCCGTGATCTGAGTCGGATCACTTATGTATAACGTTACAGCATCCGTCTTGCAGATGCGCATGCTCAACCTCACATCCTCACTCCAGACTGTCACATATTGGACAGTCCTACGCGACCACGATTCTGCTTTTCCAAGATGTCTTCAAGTGATATCAACGAGGCAATAGCTCCAGCGTATGCAGCTGCCGTTCGGGACGTGCGCTACCATAGCGGTGTGTTTTTAGAGGCGTAGCGTTTTACATGGTGCTGATTCCACTCCCAGTTGCATGTCTCACTTTTCTGGTCTGGCATTGCTTTCTAACATTGGAGGAGGATGTTCAATATATTTGGACGTGCGTATCGAGTCTGGTCGTCGTTCATGTCAGTTTGCTGACACCATTTCCTCGGCGCCCACAGTATGCGGAATAAAAATCCCTTGAAGTGGATATACTTCTTTCTTCGTTATGTCGTGATACTCGCATCCGTGTAAGTGCATTTCAATGTATCCCATACCCATCTCGTCAAGACTCACCGATTTCAACTTAGAATGCACAACTGGTTGATCGGACAATTGGTAGATGACAGTAATCCTCCCATGCTCTGCAACATATGGCACGCCTATGTCCCAGGTTTCGGACAGAGTCTTGCAACTTTGGTGGAGCTTATCTTGGCCTCTCGCAGTACGTCCAATGTGATTTCTTCTTTGTAAGATGCAGTTCGGCTGGACAAAGCGCACAGTATTTGCTCTATTTAATCGATCCAGATGGATAGCTGTCCTACTGTCGATTTTGATCGTGATGGAAGTTGCGGGGACGATGAGAATGCTATGGTTACAGAAAGAGTTCGCCTTTTACGAAACGTGCCTTCTAACACAAATGACCGAGAATGGCAGGTACCAAAGGTGCGTCCTAGCTCCGCTCTTTGCTGCGAGTGCGTATAATCAGCAGGCCGCTTAGCATATTAGTGTTCATCGTCCATTGTGTGCTTGTTGGCCTGACGTTGTTCAAGTGCTTCTTCGCTTTCAGGGCAGGTTGGAACAGGACCCCACTCGTATCACTCGTGGTTCGTGATGGCAGCACGATGTATGCTACGATTACTTGTGAGTCACCAGCTACAGTCGGGTCAGTCAGCTCAGCACTGATCTGATGGTCCAGTCGTACTCTTATCGTTGCTCGTCGTATGTGACTTGGGGAACGAGCGAGAAACTGCTATCTTTTTGTTTGTGTTCCTTGTTTGGCGTCGAGTGTTGCAGATGCTTAGCCTTTTCTAATTTTTCTTTTCTGCCATTCAGCTGGGTTGTGTCTCTGTTCAGTATCTCAGTACGACCCCGTTTGGTCTTGGGGATGCGCTCATTCGTGACATTGCATTTAGGGGTGTCGCATGATACTAAGCATGGAACGCTTCGCAAGAAGGGAGACATCGATAGAATACCCCCAGCCAAGCTTCACCAGCCAAATTAGCATGGCATCAATTGAGCCCGGTAGTCAGGCCTTCAGGATCGATCCACTTCCTGGCCCGATTGTCCCGGCGACTGAGAGAGTTAGAAAAGGCCATAATACGAGGTAATTATGCATATGGACTTACACTTTCTCAGTTTCTATCACCTAAACCTAGAAAAAAAAATTAATTCGTGGACCCAATCGGACTCGTGTACATTATGATTTCTACCATACAGATCACTGGCGTGTATGTTTTTGAGGCCACATTCAATGGCTCGCTCTCTGCTGCTGTAAATTCCACCACCTTCACTGTGGCAGTCCCATCAAAATATCAGGTGCCAAGTGCACACAGTATTCACCATATCGCTAAACCTGATTTCCTTACCCCGGCGAGGTTAATAACTTATTTAAATAACGCCAGGAACAGGGAATCGAATCCTGCCGCGTCTGAGAACCTTTCCACTATTCATACAAGCGGTGGCGGTGGACAAAACTTCCGTCCGAGTCAGTCCCTTGATCCGGCGCGTACGTTCTCTCTCAGGCTTGGGGCTCTCGGAACTTCTATTCGATGACACTAGATACTAACCCCTAGATAAAGTTCTCCTTGGCCTACCTCGAGGCTATGCGTGATGAAGTTCGATATCGAACGGGTATGTCACTCCCTGTCCCTAATACGTCCTTCGAGTCCACGCGCCACCTTTACCTCCGTTATTTCTTACTTCCAGAAGTCGTCTAAATGCACGTCAGACGATCAACTCTCATTGCCGTCGCCATACTTCGATAGCATATCACGGATTCATGGTACCGACTCGGAGTCTGTCGACGCGAGTTAGTACGTGATGCGGGGAGTTGGCGGGAGGTCCCGCGGTGATGGCCGATCAGACTGGGTTTGTGGTCGAGATTTTTACGACCACAATTGGACTTTGTCGTCGGCAACGAACGTGGGAGTGACACAGGACTGACCCTATCGCAGGATCATACAAAGCTGTCCGTGATGACTTGGGCCACTTAGCCCCAACATACTCAGCCTCACATACTCACGCCAGACTATCACTATCAGACCGTCCCTCGCGACCCAAGGCTTTGCTTTGCAAACATGTTATCTGGTGATATCGGCCATGCGGTAACTCCTGTGTATGCAGCTGCCGTTCGCTATGTGCGCTACCATAGTCGTATGTTTTAGAGGCATAGTGTTTTGCATGGTGCTGATTCCACCTTCAGTCACATGTCTCACTGTGTTGGTCTGGCGCTGCTTTCTAACGTTTGATAAGGATGTTCAATATATTTGGACGTGCGTATCGAGTCTAGTCGTCATTCAGGTCCGTTTCCTGATACCATTTCTTCGGCGCCCACAGTATGCGGAATAAAAATCCCTTGAAGTGGGTATACTTCTTTCTTCGCTATGTTGTGATACTCGCATGCGTGTGAGTGCATTGCAACGTATCCCATACCCATCTCGTCGAGACTCACAGATTTCAACTTAGAATTCACAATTGGTCAATCGGACAATTAGCAGATGGCAGTAACCCCCCCATGTTCTGTAGCATGTGGTACAGCTATATCTTAGCTTTCACGCAGATTCTTGCAACTTTGCTCGAGTTTATTTTAGCCACTCGCGGTAAGTCTAATGTGATTTCTCCGTTGGAAGCGACAGTTCGGTTGGACAAAGCCAACAGTATTTGCTTTATACAACCGATCCAGAAGGATAGCTTTCCTACTGTCGATTTTGATCGCGATGGAAGTTGCGGGGACAGTGAGAATGCTGTGGTTGCAGAAAGAGTTGGCCTTTTACGAAACGTGTCTTCTACTACAACTGACAGAGAATGGCAGGGATCAAACGTGAGTCCTAGCTCCGCTGTTTGCTGCGAGTGCGTTAATCAGCGGGTCCGCTTAGCATATTAGGGTTCATCGTCCATTGCGTACTTGTTGGCCTGACGTTATTCAAGTACTTCTTCGCTTTCAGGGCAGGTTGGGGCAGGACCCCACTCGTATCACTCGTGGTTCGTGATAGCAGCACGATGTATGCTACGATTTCTTGTGAGTAGACGTTACCAGCGACAGCCGGATCAGTCCCGAGCTGACTGATCCTATGACCCAGTCTTACTCGTATCAGTGTTGATTATATTTGGCCTGGAGAACGAGCGAGGAGTTGCGATATTTTTGTTTGTGTTCTTTGCTTGGCGTCGAATTACGTGTTGCTGATGCTCGACCTTTGCCCATTTCAGCTGGGTCGTGGCTCTGTTTAGTATCTCAGTATGACCACATTTAGTTTTGGGAGTGCGTTCACACATGACATTTCGTCTAGGGGTGTCGCATGATACTAAGCATGGAGCGCTTCGCAAGAAGGGAGATATCGATAGAACCGCAGTCAATTTTCACCAGCCAAGTTAGCATCGGAGCAATCGACTCTGGTAGGCGGGATCGATCTGCCACCTAGCCTCATTTTCCCGGTGATTATCTGGCATAAAGTGGTTAAAGGTTTAGCAAATATTGCTATAAGACTGTACCGATTACTTGTGTACTTTTTCGAGGCCATGTACCTCCCGCATAATTGGCTCTTTGCTACTGTCGATTTCACCACTTTCCTGGTAGTCCTTTCAAACGTTATAGAGCCCCAAAGTCAAGATTTATGCAAGTCTGAGGATCATCTTGCAAATCGAGGGGTACAACCTATCACCGAGTGTCCTGGTGCGTTTCCAAGCTGAGCAACGGGACAGAATGGGCGCATGGAGGATAACGGTAGACTTTGTGACCGAGGCTGGGACGGGCTGTATACGCGTGGTTTCATGGTTATATATAAGCTCTGAGTCAGTTCATGACGAGGTTTACCACCCTCCCAGCATGTCCCATTGTGTTCTCGAAGTCATGAAGCCCCTTCAAGCTGTTGAACATTACATGCGGTGTCTGGTTTGCGTAGTGATATATCGTGGAAGAATGTATATACACAGTGAACTTGAAGGCATCATACTTGAACATGTACCTAGTGGGCAACTGCAAGGCTGCAAAGCAGATGATGAGTCCTCTGTCAACGTTTAGCAATCAGAAAACTCACCATCGACGAGCAATTTATCGTCAATCAGAACGTAGATGTCGTTGCGGATGTAGGCGGGTTGTGATCAGACATAACCGACACTGGCTGCCGAAAGTCTTTCTCTGTTAGGTGCTCCCCTTGAAGAATTCAGCCCAAGTGCGTGTGCGCGAACGGTCGCCCTCTGCTCCGAATGGCAAGTAGTGCCATCACGGAAGGCAGCGGTCGTGAACTTCGTGCCTACGAAATTGGACCAGGCATTCGTCCCTTGTTGTGCCCAGTAAGGAGCCCGCTGCTGGATTTCGGTCCAGGTCTCGTGTATTGCCCAGGATAAAACGTCGACGGTAGCGACTCGGGTGTCCGGATCTTTTTTGCTGACCACCGCATGGATGCTCCAATCAACCTCGAGCGGCGCAAAGAACATGACCGAGTGACCATGACCCAGCTTGCGCATCCGCATACAACCTGAAACGCACAGACCATGTGAGATTTGTCGAGCGAATCACGCTGCCATAACGAACCTTGCACCAGATGATCCTTTGTAACCTTGTGACCTAGCGTGACGGCTGCTCAGGACCCGATGGGGAGTTTGATGTCGGTACCCCTTGTGTGCGCGTGATCTAGATAGACAACACAAGAGTCTAACTGCTGAGAAAGCGGGGACGATCGCATTGGTTGAGTGATGCCGCTTTGTGTGAGTACCATCAGTTCATCAGTCTCGTTGAAATAGATAGCACCAACAGTATCGCGGGCAATGTCTAGCCATGCTTCAGCCACTTGGCGATTGGAAAAATCGCGTATCTGTGCGCCGACATCCAACAAAACACGAATTTTGGGCTGTTGCGTAGCTACCATTTGGAGGAATTTATGCGTGGTCGATCGTTCGCCACTCTCGTGAGTTACCGTATATGAGTCGTTTTCGGGCTGAAGAAGATATGCGAGAACCCTGGCATTGGTTCCCTGTTGGTGGTCGAGGTCACATTGAGCAATAGACATGGGTAACAGCCATCGGCCGTCATTCGTGCCCGAAAATCCTGGGATTCAATTCAGCGACCAAACTGAAAGACACGGGATGAACTGCAGGCTCACTCACCGGTGATGACCTTTTCCTGTTTCTCTGCTAGATCCCAGCTAGACCCAGACATCCTCCAAGGAAATTCCTTCGCTTCCTTCGGGAACACCACTCGCGAGAGGTAGAAATCTATGACTGCATGATTCCGAGTGAAAAGCGGGAATATCTCCTTGTTCCATTGCTCCGACGACTTGAGGTTCATCTCCCCGAGTTTCTGGAGCGACTCCAGCACTGACTTGAAACCATCCTCTTTGACCCAAAGTGCGTATTCCGTGGATGGATCATCCTGGTCTAGCAGATTTTCAAAGGAAGCTCTCAGCTGTTCCTCACCGAGTCCGGGTAAGACAGGCATGTAAGAATGATGGTGATATCTGGGTGGCCGAATTGGGTGTTGGGTGCCGGCACGTCTTTGGCCCGATAAGGGACGGCAAGCATTGTGGGGGTTGGGGAACGGTCGAAGTGTCCTGTGCCTTGCGACTGCGAGAAAAGGCCATAGTCAACACGCCATCTCCGTTCCGTAAGAGCAAACAAGAGGATGTTGGAGGTCAGGAGACCACGGAGTAGTAGTAGTCCACTCCAAAGATTATTCCGGCAAGAACACTTAGCATACTCCTCCACCCTCTTGGCTGTATCGGGAACTTGGAGGACATTCTTGTCAGATATGAAACTCCGAATCGCATCGTGCAGTGCTTGCGGCTGGACGTGTTGAAAGTTGAAGTTGGGAAGCCGTCCAGCCATGACGTCTTCCACGATCAATGATATCAGCTGTCGACCAACGTAGCGGCCTCCTACAATGCGAACGTATGGAAACGATCCCGGTAGGTCGCATTCATACTGTATGGAGTTGGGGTGATTCCTTGAAGTGGTATGAGCGCACTCCTTCACAAGACGGAGGAGGTTCTGAGTGATCGTCCATCGGTCAGAGTACCCGTCCATGTGCTGCTGGAGGCCGACCGTGTAAATGAGTTGGAAGCGGGGATGAAGGATTTCGTCACTCTCGTCCAGGATATCTCGAGCATGAAATTCAATCCACTTCTGAACGCTCAGCCACTCGAATGCGCTGTCTGCACCGTGAGCATCCCCCCGAGCAGCGCGCGTTTTGCTCGAGTAGCCGAGCGACTGGCTCAGCGATCGAAATATGTTACCCAAAAGGTTATGTTTCCGCGGCTAGGGTTCAACAGTCAGCTGAATCAACGACCATCGACATAATTTTCATGCTCACGGATTTGAGCGAGATGGTTGTCGTGACGTGCCTGTAATCCGATCTGTGAGGCTTCGGTAACGTATCCGCCCCAAGTCTTTCTTCGCGTATTTGCCCCTCCACACTCCTCAACTTGAGTGACACGACGTGCTCGGGCTGGACGAGTAGAATGCCACACTTAGCCATGCATTCAGACATGATGGGTGTAGTTCATTGATTCCAGGGCAGCCATCAGCATAACGAGAAAAGGGCAGGTGATATATTGGCCTGTTAGCGAGCCCGCCAAGGCGAGCAACCAGCAATTCAAACATCTGGACCGTCAACGCTTTTGGGACGACGACACGGACAAGCTGTTTTCCATCAGCAAGAGCTGCAGCAGTGATGGGGATGATCACGGATGATTTCCCTTCGCCCATGTTCACCTGCATTACAGTGTTTCCTCCAGATTTCGGGGACATCATCTCCATTGCGGTTTCCGCCTGAGTGCGACGAATGAGAAAGTTTCCTTCAATCTGACACGAGTAAACAGCAACATTAGTAAAGACTACCGCTCGGACACCAGAAAACGCACCTGGATCAACAACCAATCTGGGTGGTCGTCAGCTCTCCACCCATCACATCCCTCGTTCTCTAATTCCTTTAAAAACTCTTCTTCGAGACCGTCCAGAGCAAATCGGAGCAATCTCCGGGTGCGCTGAAGTTCCAAAAAAAGTAGAACTAATGACACCAAGCAGTTATTCCACTGTCCGGGGAGGTTGACCGGCGAGGTGAATGCAAGACATCGCAAAAGGGCATCCGCCGTAATTGGCGGCCAGTGACCAAATCGATCGAGTGCTTGTTCATGTGGGTCGCTCGTTGGACCCAGCCTCTCCTTGAGAATGCGCAGAGCATCCAAGTAGTCGAGTCTGCACTGCACATGGTGTTTCTTAAGTGCGTCGGTGCGATCCTCCTCCTTCACGGCTGTGAGTCGTTCGAGATTCCTCGCGCACACGTTGTGCGCTGGCGTTGAGGCGAGTGATATATTCCCGTTGAAATGCGGAGTCAAATTTATTCGTCAGAAGAGAAGGGATTAATTGATCAAATTGGGGAATAACATTTGCCGATGTCTTGTGATGGTCGCGAGGCAATGTGTTACGAGAAGGTAGTTCTGGCGCTAGTCGGTTGGAAAGCAGCTGATCAAGCGTGATCAGCCACGGTGTACGCTTATTGGATAGATATTCTGGGGGTGAAATCGGGCGTAGAAGGGTGGGCAGTCCAGGTTCTGCGGGGACTTGTGTTGAGTTTGGTGTAGTCTGGGCGTGCCACGGAAATAGGTATGCAGCTTGTTGCGCAGCGCGCTTATCTTCCGAGCTGATTTCATCGCGATCCCAAGAGCCGACCCAGTAATACTTAAGTCTGATTTCCTTGTACGCAATGTTGATTTGAGGATACTTGGTTGAAGTCCAATGCTTGATGCGACCGAGAGCTTTGAGTTCCATGATTGAGTGACACCCAGCCGACTGTAAGAGGCAAAGTGCTGCCTGAGCACCCGTTCTCCCTGTCAGTGGATCAGGCCTGTGGGAGGTAGTCATGGCATGCAGGTAGGCAAGTTGTCGCGTGCTCGTCAAGCTGCCGTTCCCTATCAAGCAACCCAGTTCGGTATCCACGTTGTATGTATGATATAATGGTTCATCAGGTCCGGAAAATCCATGGTTCTCGGTGAGAACCCGGACCGAATGATCGTCATGTCCTGTGGGGAAGCCATTTGGTATGAGGACGCGTCTGCGAATAAGGTGCTCTGGAATGTGGGTTTTCTGCCGGAGCACGAGAAGACTCTTCAAACGAAACAATGCCCCAACAGGTTGATTCTCGTCATAAACCATGTCCTTGAAGTCACGGGACTCGAGTTCTCCTTCCCCATTGACAAAAAATGTTAACGGGAAGCGAGGCAATGCAACAGACAATCGTAGCACTGATGGGTGTTGGGGAGATTCGATGGGGGACACGGTAATTAGGAGATTTTTGAATGGGTGACCGACATCGAGACACTCGAAACACTTTGAAACTATTGCCCGGGTTGGACTTCGGATGTCGACAAGGGTCTCACGACCTTTGTACATGTGGTATTGTGCAGATGCACAGTCAATCCTCCAGTTCTCTGACGATTGTTCCCAGAGCCGTCCGAGAAGGCGTATCTCGATGATCTTTGTGGACAGATTCAACCAGTGAATATGACCCTTGACGAGCGCTGGCGGAAGGTCATTCTCCAGTTTGCTCGAAGGAATCAGCTCGAGGATCTCATTCGTTTCATTGCACTGCGCTCGGACCACCAGATTGCCACCTCGCAGTGAAAAGTGCACCTGTATGTATTTGAACCATCATGATTAGGTCGCGTGGGGTTGGTACACATACATACCTTGTATTTGGGTATTTCAATGTTGGTCATGAAATCCATTCCTGGGAGATCAGATGGTATGACAAAGAAGCCTTGCTACAAAAACATTTGATAACATCAGAAACTGCGGCATGTACCCACATCACGGAAGATTTATTGGCACTCTGGAAACTTCCTAATCGCATGCGGCAATCCACCCAATGGTTGTCCATCCAGTCGCAGTGCTCCATTGAGGAGGTTAAGGTGCACTGTTTTTGAGCGTTGGTCCCTGGTCTCGCATGTAAACCAACGAGCATTTGGATGCTGTAACTGCACCCATTTGCGTGCATTCGGCTTGTAGCTAGCAAAAATCTTGCTAACTGCAAGGTCGACACCGTAGTCTGATGGATCGGCAAGGATTACATCCCCCAAGATCCCCTCGAGAGCGGGGGAGAGACGACGGTGTCGTTCGAAGAGCAGTCGTGAATATGTGTCATCGTTTTTTGAAATGTCTGAAGAGTATACATTAGCTGAGTGTTGCCAGTACTTGACATTCGAAAATTAGACATACCATCGAGATGGAGTGTGTATATGAAGAAGGTAGAGCATCGACGTCTTCTGCGGAATGGAAGAGCTTGCGGAAAGTAGCGGGGTCAACATCAAACGTGCTTCGGCAAGTGGCAGCCATGTCGCACAAGAGATTGCGGCGTTCTTGTTTCATAGGTTCCATTGCCGGTTGTACGATAGCTCCCGCACCCAGTTGAAGGTCTTTCTGCGTACACTCCGAAGAAGTACGATGGCTCGCTCCGAGACGCGTTGGCTGGGGCACGATGCAAACACCCGAGTGACCAAGAGAGAAATGGTATTCATTATCACCGAGTCGATCGAGCCAGCTCCGACATCCACAAACAAACTGTTGAGCTCGTCCAGAAGGGCGTCACAAAAGGACGACCCTTGAAGCTCTGTGTGCCACATCCACTCCATGGTATTCAAATCGAGTGGTCCGACCTGAAATGCCGCGTGGGCGAGGAGGTAATGAACATTGTGACGATGGAAGTTGAGAGATCTACTGCGGAGCCCGCGCAGGATGTTGAGCCACTGGAGCGAGCCACCGCTTCGCAAGTGTCCAAACGCAATGAATTCATCGAGGGAGACAGTTTTCTTGAGCAGCCAAGACGTCGTTGGAGGTGTGAGAGGTAGAATTCACGTAAGTTGTTTTCAAGCTTGTATTTGAAGATTTCCGAAAGTTGTTGATCCTCGTGGCACTCCTAGAGTCACATAACGTAATACAGGGCTATTTTGAGATTGCGACTCCTTTGGATAAAAATAGGCAAATCCAAGGTACAGTAATTACTACTAGCTATTTTTCACCCGCAGTTGTGCCTTCGGCACAATCATGCAAGTTTTATTGTCAGAGATTATCTTCCACTGTTGTGCCTTTGGCACAATCATTTTAGTTTTTATTGTCAGAGATTACCTTCCACTGTTGTGCCTTTGGCACAATCATCTGAGTTTTCATTGTCAGAGAATATCTCCCACTGTTGTGCCTTTGGCACAATCATCTGAGTTTTCATAGTCAGAGATTACCTTCCACTGTTGTGCCTTTGGCACAATCATCTGAGTTTTTATTGTCAGAGATTACCTTCCACTGTTGTGCCTTTGGCACAATCATCCAAGTGTTTTTTTAGGTCCTCCAAAGTCTTCATGTATACATGTTCAAATGAGATGCTTTTTAAATAACAAAGGTATAGTACAAATCATAATTCCAAGTTTCTAAATACTTCATTCCAAACTACATTTGTAACTTTGGTGTTTTCTTCATTGTCTGGATCATGAGGAAATAGAACTTTGATGTTTCTGGGATGGGTACAACGTGAAAGTGCCACATAGAGTTGTCCATGGGAGAAAACAGGTGAACTGAGATTCAGACCAACATGTTGTAGTGTTTGACCTTGAGACTTGTTGATGGTCATTGCATAGGCCAGGTGGACAGGAAACTGCAACCGACGAAATGGAACAGGGGAATCCTCCAAACCACTATCAAGAGCCATCCGAGGAATGAACACCACATTGTCATTGCCAACCCCACCTAACACACGACACTCCAGGATGCGCCGAGTGGACCTGATGAGCCTCAACCGAGTACCATTGTAGAGACCATGGATGGGATCCAGATTCCTCAACAACATAAGTGGGGCACCATTCTTGAGCTCCAGCTGGTGAAGGGGAAATCCAGAGGGATTGAAGGTATGCAGAACTTCTGGCTGGATGTACTCATACTCTCTGTCAGTCACAGAGTCTGCACTAAGGTAGGTCATCTTCTCCTGAGGTGCTACAGAGTTGAGGATGGTGGAGTTGATCTCATGGACCTGCAGATTCCTAGGAGCAAGAATAGTGCGATCCAAAAAGTACTGATCAGGATGGGGTTGATTCTGGTCTCTGCCAAGGAGCTGGGAGTAAATGGCATTGATGAGAGATGGCATGTCATTACCACAGCGCATGTGGTCAGGAAGGTTCAGATCCCCATCAGTGACTCCAATGTGAAGCAGTTGCTGTGCCCAGTGATCAGATTCAGGATCGTGGCCAAGGCGCATGTTTTGAAGGAGATAGTGGACAGACATGTTTGCCCAAAGGTTGGAGTGGGTAAGAGTGGCAGGGACAATCTGTTCTCTTGAGCCATGCTGGATCACAGGAAGAATTTGCCTGAAGTCTCCACCAAATAGGATAGTAATGCCTCCGAGTGGTTGGTTTCTGTTGAGGAGGTTACGTAGAGTGTGATCCACAGACTCTACCACATGATGATGCTGAGAGCCTGCTTCATCCCAGATGATAAGAGATGTTTGCTGAAGGAGCTGATGGTTGAGGTCATCCTTCTTGATGTTGCAGGTACTCTGTTCATGGCAGGGAATAGGAATCTTGAAGCGTGAATGGGCTGTACGACCACCAGGCAGAAGAAGGGAGGCAAGACCAGTGGATGCAACACAAAGGGCAATTTCTCCTCTTGCACAAACAGCAGCAGCAATAAGCTTGGCCAGGTAAGTCTTGCCACATCCACCACCACTGTGCAGGAAGAACATGGATCCATTGGAGTGAATGACACTGTCCATGACTGCATTGTAAAGAGCTCTCTATTGAAGATTCAAGGTAGCAAGGCCTCTGTCCACAAATGCTTGCTGCTCCTGTCTGTCATATACTCTCTGGTCATTGATGAGCTGGTTTCCCTGCTGATATCCCCAGTTGCCCTGTGGTCTAGGCATGGATGGATAGTCCTGCAAGTTCTTGCCATGTCTCCTGAGGTCTTGGGCTATGAGATGCAAGCCATAATCATAGACTTGGTCCTGGGTAGGCTCAGGGATATGGAGGGTGTGAATGAGATAATGGTTCAGATCATCACAGAGATTGTTCTTGGATGCCTTCCATAAGCGATCAGGATTCACAGGAGTACAAAGTGCCAGGATGATGACAAATAAATGGCGCAGTTGATAGCCCGTGCTGAAATGAGCAGCCTCCTGGAGACACAACAACCATTCTCTATCATCCTGCAAGAGACCATGTGCATGACAGGCCTCTTTGAAGGAATCTTGGAGATGACCATTGACAATATGAAGATCTTCAAAGGAAGTAGCACCTACATGGAGAAGTAATCAGTGCTGAGTTATTTACATGTCATAAGCAATCTGAGCTTTGACCACAGTGAGCAAAAAATGCAAGTAGAATGCCTCTCCAGCAGTGGCAGGAATGGAATACATCATGTATCTAATGGCCTTGTATCTCTGACGAACTGTCCATACAGCACATTGCTTGTTCCACACAAACCTCCTGGTAGAGATAGTCATGTGCTCCAGCAGCAATCAGATCAGGATCCTGGTTTGCCTTGAACCATCCAAGCAGTTGGGTATCCTTGGCATTATTGATAACCTCCTCCAAGTGGGCTTCAGCACAAAAGACAACATTCTGCCGATCTGGCAAATGGACTGAAAGATGATAGATGGCTGGCCACTCCATGTGCATGGGAAATTCAAAGATATTGTGGCAGGCTTGGGTGAAGGAGATGTATCTGGCATTAAGGTAGGAATGAATCTCATCATGACCTTCTGTTTGAATGGTGGCACGATCAGGGCCCTTGTAGATGTACTTGTGAATGTACTTGATAGCCTTGATAGAGCCACAGACTTCCAGATTGATGTGACAGTTAAACTGCAC
>JBBPMQ010000194.1:0-35912 GCA_038090375.1 Boletus rubroflammeus | reverse complement strand
AGACCTGGATCACGTGATGAGTCCGAACAAAAGATAAGGTCATGTGATTGGAAAGGTGCACGTGTTGTCACGTGACCATGG
The DNA here is from genome assembly GCA_038090375.1 of Boletus rubroflammeus. Taxonomy (NCBI): domain Eukaryota; kingdom Fungi; phylum Basidiomycota; class Agaricomycetes; order Boletales; family Boletaceae; genus Boletus; species Boletus rubroflammeus. Next base: position 35,831 of record JBBPMQ010000194.1, on the reverse strand, counting down.
AAAATATCACGTGACTAGAAAAAGAAAGAATAGAAAATTAAAGTTCGTAACAATCTGTGCCCGTAGTCAACATTTTGTTTAGTTGAGCATGTGCAAATGCTCCTGCTTCTCCGCCCTTCATCCAGGAGAGAATTGCCCCTTGTGCCGTCATGTCCAGCAAGCACCTGTTTGTTGATGTCCCGCCACATTCAGATGCAGGTCCACCATTTTTCGAATTTCTTTCCCCTGGTGCCATCAAAGTCACCGGGGTCTTGGAATAATTTGGACAGCTTTGGTTCTGAGCTGCCCCTTGTGCTTGTCATTGATTGAGCTAATACTTGTGCCTCCAGTTCGTTCACATTTGCCTGGAGCGCACGGTTCAGGTCAATTGCAGCCTGAATTCTGATTTCTTGACTCTCCATGTAGAGTCGTAGTTGTGATGTGAGCTCGCCCCAGGTTCCATGGTCTTCTGTTTGGGCCATGGTGAGAGCTGTGGTGAGGGAACAGGGGAGTGCGGTGGATGATGTAAAAGTTTATTTTGGGAAGGCTTCTATTGCCTGTACTTCAATGGTCTTCTCAAAGATCTTTTATCTCTGAGAACCTTGCTTGTATGGGCTTCTATAGACCCAAGTTCTCCACCGTTCAATCTCCTGATATACCTGTATCTCGGCTTCTTGATTGTACACGGGCTTCTTCATCTGACTCTGTGAACTTTGTGAGATCTGAGAGATCTGCTAATTCTCTCTTCACTCCAACGATGGGTCTAACTCCACTCACCACTATTACAGCTCTGACTTCCTGTAGGTCAGGAGTAGTTGATTTGGGGGGGAGGAGGTGTTCTGGAATGGGAATGGAGGTCAGTACTCCGGTTCTCTGTCGTAGTCGTTGGGGTTGTACTCCAGTACTGCTTCGGAGTATGCCAATTGTTGATCTATCCTCTTCTCGAGGGGTGTGAGGTCATCTCCTCCTGACCTGATTGCACGAGCTATTATCTGTGCTGTGCTCTGTGGGTAAAGGAGATCTCCGTCGGAGTCTCTGACCAAATTGAAGAGTTCTGGTGAGAAGTCTTCGGAAAGGGCCCTGAGAAACTCTGAGGCTGTGGAGTGTGAGACTCTGGTCTCTTCACGCACTGGGCTCTGTGCTCTGATGGCCGCCGGCTCTGGATCTACTGCTACTAGTCCTTGTTCTATCGGTAGAGCACCTGCTCCTGGTACTCGACAGGCGATGTAAGGGTGGTCAAGGGGGTCTTCAATGTGCCTTCTAACGTCCAGGGCTGAAAAAGATCGGAGTGACCTGTGAAAGACGATAGGCACTAATGCCTCTACTTGTGAGTGTTCGCACCTTGACTACTTGGGTTGCTCTACGCACTTGTTGCGAGAGCGGGGTGTTGTATGGTAAGGGTAGAGCTGTAGTTAGAGTCTAGTTCTAGTGAAATGGCTGAAGGGCAGTCAATGCTCTAAGCAAACCAAACAACAAACTAATACTAGAAAGAAGGAAATCTAAGTGGGACTCTTTGGAGGGGAATATCCAAGAGAACTAGACTAAGGAAATCCTCAGTGCTAGCCTCTGGGCTTATATAGCTTCTACATAGTTTGTACATGTGTATACCCTATCTTAGATCTAGGTCTAGACTAGCAGTAATTAACTATGCATGTTGGAAAAGCATAGCAGGAATGAACAACATGAGGATGCAACCTGTGCATCAAATGGAAGAGAAGAGAAGAAGTAGAAGCATGACGGTAATTACCGTGGGAGTCATATAATCATAAAAGGAATAATTAAGGTACTCATCTACTCTACCAGATATTGTGTCCTTGGAGTGTAAATGTCCTGTGGGTTGAGGGCATAATAGGTTGCGTGATCTAGTCACATGAGTGTGGAAAGAAACGGGTTGTCACGTGATCATGAGTCACGTGATTCGATAAGATAAGATAAGAGATATTACTCATGTAATCTGTTACAACTGTAACATTCTGCCCATCTCAGAGTCTTTGGATGCGGTGCATACGTGCATCTTCCCAATGAAACTTGTGGAGGCAAGTTGCAACCTAAGTCACAACTGATGATTTATCTTGGTGAATGATGCAAATAACCTCTTTATGAGGCCAAATAACACTCTTCATAAATTTGCACATGCCATTTTTGATGAGCATCTCTTTATGTTTAGGGGCTCAGCCACACAAGGTGGTAAGCCACGTTTCTTGTAATCCCCACCAATACGCCGATGGTCATTCTGACCATTATGAATCATCATCATCTGATGATGATGATATCGAACCTGCATGACCAGTTCCTGTGCAGCAATTGCATGCAGAACAACCCCCAGCAGTCCCAGAGCTGGAAAGGAAAGCAACTCCCCCACTGCCTCCAGTTACTCCTCCACGGGCTCCTTGCCCTCCTATTGCTCCACTGCCTATCAGGCGATTGGAACGCACGCATTGTGTCCATGTTCGCCCTGGAAATATCTATGGTGATAAACATCCACTTAAACAAGTAAGGGACATTGAGGATACTTCCTCCTGGAAGAAGCTCGTTGGTGTTACGTGCTTAGAGCTATGCTCACTGCCACTAACACCTCAATGTTGAACCGCACACATGTGTACAATGAGATGCCCACTGTAGGTGGATCTTCTGACAATCTAAAGCCAACAACGTCCAAACATGTTGTACTGCAGTACGAGGGGAATGAGAGGAATGGTGAGCGGAACCCTTAGAGCTGACTGCTTGTTAAGGCAGAGAGAACAAGTGGATTAGACTGCCGTAGCAGTCACATTGTGTCTAGTTTATATACCTGTAAGGAGTGCACACAGACCAAGCTGTGTCTGGGAGCATAAGGCTAAGTATGGTAATAAAGGAAGCATCTTGTGAGAGTGGTTCCTTGATGATGAGAGAAATAAGGGCATGTGTTTGGTGTACGGTCCAGTCACATGACTAGTCATGTGGCTTTCCCATGATCACGTGCTATTGAAAGTAAAGTGTTAAAGCTAAAGTGAAGAAATGTACGATAAAGTGTAAAGTAGGTCTGTTTCGTAACAGTTGGAGAGCAACCCTCATCATCTCAAACACTGGACTCGCCTATAGTCCTGGGTAGCATACCTCACTCCCCATCCCCTTCAGAGCAGGATGTTGAGCAGCTCACCTGTAAAAGGGGAGAGAATTTAATCTCCTACCTCTGTTTGAAAGCGATACCTCTTGCTAAAACAGCAAATGCTCCCAAATATAGTAAATGGTCCTTTAGGGACATTAATAAATTACCTGCAGATGAGCAAGCTCTCTGGCAGAAGGCCTGCAAGACTGAGCTTGGAATGCTTAAAAAACACAAGATTTGGGAAGTTGTCAATCATTCCACTGGTCAAAAGATCATAAAGAATTGATGGGTCTCTGACATTAAGTCAGATGGCCACAAATGTGTTCAATTAGTCACCAAAGGCTTCTCACAAGTAGAAGGCATTGACTTCGATCAAATATTCTCACTTGTTGTATGATTTGAAATAGTGTGATGTATGCTAGCCCTAGCAGCACTAGGAAACTGGCATATATCTGGACTAGATGTCTGATCAGCCTACCTATATGGAATCCTAGAAGAGGAACTCTACATGGAGTTTCCTGAAGGTTTTGCACCACCTAATAAAGGTAGCAAAGTACTTAGGCTTCTATGTGCGATCTATGGATCAAAGCAAGCCAGGATTACCTGGTGGCGCACACTAGACAAGTCGATGAAAGAACTCAGCTTTGAACAACTCAAAACTGATGCCAGTGTAGGGAACTCATATTCCCTATGTTTACAGGGTGATTCCCCTAACATACCCCCTCATATCCAACCTTGTCTGGATAGATCCTATCTGATTCCGCACGTCCGCTCATGTTATCCACCTCTGTCCAGTCATCCAGAACATCCACTTCTTTTACCAGTCCTTCAGATCTTTTATATCCATCACTGCATATTTAGGATAGTAATCTTCTGACAGGTTCAGTGACATTCCTTTAGTTCTTCACTGTCCTTCAACGTTTCTTGTTACTTCCTATTTAGTTATAGTGGTTTCAAGTCTGGGAATACCCAGACTAAAAAGTCTTGTACTTAGGATTAGAATCCTATTTTTCTGGATCACTTTCCCTTGAGTTACCAAACATCGCCAAAGCCCCTTTTCACGTTCCACCATCTACGTTGTGTCTGTCATATCCTCCGCCATATCAGACCCTGCTGTTGATCTGCTCATATCTGCTTCCCTCCGGAATCTGTCCAGAGTATCCTAATGTTGGGTATCATAAGCCTTAGCTTCCTCCTTCACTTTGACTGCTCTTCCTAGAATCCCTGGAACGATCATATTGTACCCTTTTTCAACAACCCCTTGCTACTGATTGGTTTGGGAACTTCCTCCTGACCCCCTTGGCTGTTTTACAACTGGAGCCCACTGCAAGAGATTCAGTAGAGCCATCCAGAAGGACCCTTCAGCCCAACCCACAACATATTGAACTTGAAAATATACTCTTGCAACTCAGAGACCTCCACCTCTCCAAGGACTCCCATTTTTTCATGCTTGTTATTTCTAACCAGCCCTATTGTACATTTAGGGCAACATTGCCTATATTGCCAATAAACTCAGATCAATCGGACACCCATATTCTGCTGCTAACCGATGAACTGGAAGTCAATCCAAATTTCCAATCCAATATTTCGGATTCTGTTTCATCTGCTGATGTTTCACCTCTGACAGGTCAGCATGATCAAGTCCCAGATTATTCTATCTTCATGTCACCTGCCATTCCTGGTGCCTTTGTCCATTCCTCCCCTTGCTTAAGAGAATCCTATTCCGGATTCCTCGTCCAGCCCTTATCTCCCTTGACTCTGGTTTCCACTCCCTCACCCTCCAGACTAGTGTTGCCACGACTTACCCTTTTTGGCATGAGTCGGCTTTCTCTGTGGCGCAAGTCGTGACAACACTACTCCAGACCTCCATCTGAATCTCCAATGACCCTATCCCTATCATTTTTATTTCACCCATCAAGTGAAGGGACAGCAGCAAATCTAGTGTCAAATTTATCTCCTGTCACCACCCTTGCAGTTCTGCTTCCAATACAACAGATTCCTTCACTACCAATTACTATACAACCAAATGTTCCAGGACTCTGTGCTTTTCTCAGTTATTCTTACCCCCACCACTGAATGCAAATTCAGGACCCATTCCTCCGCAACCAATAGCTAACCCTGTGCAGATGCCCCTCCATGGTACCCAGAATGCCCCAAAGTTTGACAGAAAGTCCCCAGCCCAGCTTCTTGTTACCTCGAGGATATAGAGTTCCTTGGAGCATCCACCGGACTCACTGAAGACAAGAAGATCAAAGCTGCCCTTCAATATGTGGATCTAGAGGAAGCCGAGGTTTGGGCCTTACCAGAAGCATCCACTAATCCTCTGGATTGGAATGACTTCACAATGGCTGTTAAGGATTTGTATCCCGGATGTGAAGGAGACAAGCATTATTGCCGCACTGACATCCAATATCTTGTCCAGGACTACTGAGTCAAACTGATGTGCAACCAGGACAACCTTAGAGAATATCATTGCAAGTTCATTAAGATTGCTGTGCTCCTCATAGCCACCCACAAGCGCTCCGAAACCAAATGGAATGTGCTATTCCTTAGCAGATTCCCTAAGGATGTCAAGGATCAGATCTGGCACCAGTTATCAATTATCAAACCAGATCTGCATCCTGATGATCCATACCTGATCACTGATTGCATCATCACAGCTAAATTTCTATTGACAGGATCTGTGTTCCATTCTACTCTAGTGGCAGCTGACCTGACAACCCCACAGACCATTTTGCAAACTCATCATTCATCAACACCTCATATTCTGATCAAGCTGGAGTTTAACACCCCTCAGGCTCCAGCCCATAACAACAACTGTGCCTTCTGTGCCAGCTTCTTACAACCGGAACTGTATGCATGCAGATGCGTACCTCCAAGCTGGAAAAGTAGTCCAAGGTACTGACGGACGATTGTATATGCCAGACGGGCATGCATCCTTTACATTCCTGGCACTTCCTGTATCAAGGAATGTGTAGATCAGATTATAGCAGAATGGCAAGCAGCTGCAGCATCCAGTTCATCGGGTATTGTGTGGGATCCACCCCCTCATATGACAGCCGGAATATTCTCCATGTCCTTTCCAGATATGGATGCTATCATGGATATTGAGCCATCCGCTTTTTATTCCACTGCTATTGACAGTGAAAGCAATAGTGATCTTCCAAATATTACTGACCTGGATTTTCAGCCTTACATCGCCAATGTTACGGTTGGCCAAGACACCCGCCCATCCCGTCACCTCGTCACCTTCCTACGAGCCCTGGACCCTTAAAGCCTAGACCTCATGGTCATGGTCAATCCCGGTCCTTAGCCGTCCCTCTTCATCCCATCACACCACCTGCACAGCCTTATGGCTATCCACCATCACCACCCCATGGCATCTCCTGCACTGCCTCATGGCTATGCTTACCGCCCCCACCCATGGCAGTACCCACTGCCCTCATGATCCTAGACTCCCTAAGCACAGCCCTCTGTCCTGACTATACCCACCAGACAGCCTCACTGATCTGTTCTCTCCCGTTCCTAATTAACCTGAGGCACTGCCTCTTGTATTACCTAACTCCGCTAGACTCCGCCATTCAAGTCATGGTACCGCATACACGACGTGTCTTCTCCATTACCTGACACGTGTCTTGCCTGCCCTTACTTAGATTACCATATCTGGTTGCTCCTGCCCTGAACCACCCTAGGCAGTATATATAGAGTTGATACAAGTCTCAGCTTGTATTCTCTAACTTTGACCTACTCAATTCACGGTATTCACCTGGACTTAATCCTCAGTCCCAGGGAACCCTCTGCTCATCGTCTCTTGCAACCCAGTCGCTTGTACCTCGTCACCACTAGCCCCTGACTGGCCCTCTCGTGCTAGACACTCAGGAGATTGGCTCTTGTCACCTGGACCTCACCTCCTCGGAAGGGACCTCCCCTTCACGACTACCTGTCTTGGTTTCCTCGTTAATCCCTCCTTGGGATACATCTCACTCCCCAATGCCCGTCGCATCTTTTGTCCCTAACCTGGACATTGACTAAAGCGATAGTCAGTTGAGGACAAGTCCAGAGATACCTTGGAGTTCTAGTTATGACTCAGTAGTCGTAACAGCCAATGCCTGGTCCAGCTTCCAGGCGGACAGGTCCTCCAAAGAAGAACAGTGTGGAAAAAGAGTCCAATTCGACAACATTGCAGTTCCACCCATGCATCCAGGAAGGAAAGCTCCTCATCCTCCAACCATCACTGAAGAGATCATATCTCCAGAGCTCCAGCAGACCGCTGCACCTGGTCCAACTTCCTATCCAGTTGGACCATCAGATGACCATGTTGTCTGCTAACACCAATACAGATTCCACCCTCAGAGTCCTTGAAAATCTGTCCTTGGACTTTGGACAAGGCAAGGTTTGTATGCAGATCCAGGTACTCGCGAAGGCGAACTTTGACCTTCTACTTGGATGACCTTTCCATTACCTCCTTAATGCAACTACTAATGATTTTCCTGATGGAGGTCAAATCATCACCCTTCAAGATCCTAACGGTGGAAAGGAATACAAGTTGGCCACCTGCTCTTGGACAGAAGGATGCCCTCATTGTCATCGGGGAATCCATTGCACTAACCACCAAAGTATTGTGGAAATGGGTTTTTAGATTTTGATGATCTGGTTGACAGCTGGGGAGATTCCCTACAACATACTGATGAATCTGCATTTCCATCTGAGTCACCCTCTGCTTCATCTTTTGCTTTCCACTTCTTGTTATCCCCTCCCTCTTGTCCTGTTCCAGATTCCAGATTTCCATCTGAGTCATCCTCTGCTTCATTGTTCACTTTCTGCCCCTTGTTATCCCCTCCCTCTCATCCTGTTCCGACCCCTATGACGGTCTGTGTTCTGTGGCCACTCCCGACTGGCGAATGCATGGTTTACCAACACTCGGGAGCTTTGTGCCTCTGATATGACTTCCACCCAATCCACTTTAAATCCAGACATTTTAGAATCCATTTATTCCTTTGATCTGATTCGCCACATCCTAGTTTACAAGCTGGTAGCAAAGAAAGTCCGTGCAGTGTCAGTGTTATGAACACTCATTTTAATCTTTTCTTTTCTAATCACGTGATACATTCCACAGTCACATGACAACACGTGCACCTTTCACATCACGTGATCTTATCTTTCTTATCGGACTAATCACGTGACCATTACGACAATGGTCTAGACTCAGTCATGTGATTCACCTCATATATTTAATCTCTGGCAGTCTAGAACATCTAGCACTGCCCTTATCTCATATCTCATATCTATGACATCATACCCTGTACCCTACCTACTAGACACATGGACCAATAGGTAAACATGTACAAACACAATAGTCAGTAAATCCAACACCACAAGAACTCTAGTCAAGTTCTTGTTGGTTTTCCCTCCAAAACTCTTGTCTCTAAGCAAGCCTAGTGTGAAGTGTCCCAAGTCTTTATTAGATTTGAGGTCGTCAACATTAGAACTTAACTAAATCACTTCCAACACTTCATTCTTACTGCTTCATACGCTACGCCCAGTGTTAAGGGTACATAGGTGGACTCTAGCCTTTTGGGAACTTCAACACCTTTTATGTTCTACGGGCACTTGCCACTTTTATCTTTTATGTATACCCAGGAGATAGTCCTGAGAAGGTGCTTAGCTACTAGTGTGGCACAGGAGTGAGCTCGCGTGCTCTTAATTGGTTTAAAAACCACTTCAAAAACTCCTTTACTTTCTTTTGGAACTTGTTCCAAGTCCTTGTGTCGCTCATTTGTTTACATTTAGTTACTTTAGTCCAAATCTGTGTGCAAGAGTATATTGTGCCCACATTGATAAGGAATATATTTATTTTCTTTATGAAGTCGAGAAGGCTATTGTAACAAAGCAGAGCTAGGCTCACATCTTCAAATAGCCTGACATTGAACCGTGCATGCATGTACAACGAGCTACCACTGTAGTCGGATCACTTGGCTATCTCTAAGCCAACAAGTCCTATATGTTTGTCCCGCAGGACGAGGGGAAGGGTGAAGGGACAGGTGAGCGGAACCCTTAGAATCAGACTGCTTGTTAAGGCAGAAGAAACAAGTGGATTAGACTACCATAGTAGTCACAATGTGTCTAGTTTATATACCTGTAAGGAATGTGCACAGACCAAGCTGTGTCTGGGAGTGTAAGGCTAAGTGTGGTAATAAAGGAAGCACCTCGTGAGAGTGGTTCCTTGATGATGAGAGAAAGAAGAAAGGAAGCAAGGATGACTAAGGGCACATGTTTGGTGTATGGTCCAGTCACATGACTAGTCATGTGGCTTTCCCACGATCACGTGTTGTTGAAAGTAAAATGTAAAAGTAAAAGTTTAGAGATGAAGAAATGTACAATGAAGAGTAAAGCAGGTCCATTTCGTAACAGCTATTGTCTGGATTCATCTTTGCTGGAGTGATCTAGATCCTCGCAAAGTTTTTTTTTATAAAGGATGATACCTTTCTTCCCTAAAAAGAAAGAAGAGATCGAAGTAGATCTACAGGCACTTTCACCCGAGATCAACCCAAATGATGCCTATGAAGGGCCCGAAAAAGCAGAAGTCTTGAAACTACACATCCTTGACTACATACGATCTGAGATTCGGTTTGACACCCCATTGCTCACATTACACAGAATTTCCTGCGACGATGTGGAATGCACAAGAGAGCAAGTCTTAGCACACATCCTTGACTACATACGATCTGAGATTCGATTTGACACCCCGTTGCTCACATTACACAGAATTTCCTGCGACGATGTGGAATGCACAAGAGAGCAAGTTTTAGCACTACAGCTCTACTCCATCCAAAGACATTAATCTGTGGTCCCTCAGGTCCCAGAACCCCGATGACTCTGACTATGAGCTACCATTCGACGACCAGCTTGAGTCCCCACCATCATCTCCAATGCACAAGATGTCCCAAGCCAATTAAATCACTGCATTGACAGCACAACTCGCAGCCATGCAGAACATGCTGGCAAATCTTACGGCCGCACAAGGACCAGTACCTGTTACAACAAGGGAGGTTAAAATCTCCAAAAAGGAAAGGCCTGACCCAGGCATGTATGATGGGGCCTATGACAAATTTGACTCGTGGAAGATAAGGTTGCAGATATACATAGACTGTAACAGTGATACTTTCATTACAAATAGAGACATAGGAATAGCCGTCCTCTCACGAATAGGCACAAAAGGAGACATGAAGGATACCAATGGGGCAGGAATGTGGGCAAGAAATCAGCTCACAAAGTTCCTGAGAGGATCAGCCCATGCGTGGCTAGAACCTCAAGCCCTCTTGGAACTCCTCGACAGCTGCTTTAAACCTGGCTTAGATAACAACAATGCCATGGACAGACTTACCTGTCTCCGACAAGGACCCTGAGACTGCATGGAAGCATTTCTCACAGGGTAGTTGGCTCTATACGAGAGGGCTAACTGCGGAGATCCAATGGGAGTATACTAGTGTTGCCCCGACTTGCCCTTTTTGGCATGAGTCAGCTTTCTCTGTGGCATGAGTCGCAGCAACACTAGAGTATACCTCCTCGAATGAAACATCTGTGAGGATGAAATCAAACATATTTTTATAAACAGCAAAAGGCAGACCAAAGTGGATGCCTATATAACAATCATCAAGAACACTGTAAATTTGATTGAGTTTTTCCAACTCTGATCAACTCAGGCTTTTGCCCAACAAGGACATGCTTCTTTCTCCACGGCCCGTACCTACAGAGGACAAGGACAGCCAATGGAAATAGACGCAGTATGTAAGATGAAATGTTTCAACTGTGGCAGTGACCATATGGTTAAAGACTGCAAAAAACCTCGAAATAAATGCGCCAAATGTCACTTCCTTGGGGAAGGGCATAGCTGAAGGTGCAGCAAGACTTGCAACGTATGAGTGAGTACAAATGAGAAAGTGCCAGCTCCAGATGCTGGTAACAAGGGAAAAGGAAAGGCTGATGTGTGAATGATGCAAATCTTTTGAGGCAGCAAAGGCCTACTTTGCTGACCTCTTGGGAAAAAAGTAAACTCCCTGAACAAACTGGGTGTTTAGGGGGGTACCAAACAGACACTGTACGGACAGAGTAATGGAAAGCACAAGAATTCACCATCCATTAATAGTTTTAGTTCTTTAGTATCATACGTCAAATATGGAGAAGAATTCTTCAACTCCCAGGAATTACAATAGTGACGCGCAATCATGTTTCTATTTCCTTTTACGATAAAAACCAGACCAGGCCTTGCGAAAGTGAGCTCACTGCAGGTGAATGCAGGCTTAATTCAGTCAAGAAAAATACAAAAATATTATTACCTATGTCTCCTACTTATGAAACCCTGGAACGGATCCTAATCAGGTCCATCAAGCAGAACAAAGAGATAAGCTTGGATCTAAAGGTGGCTTCAGCTACAACCAAGTACAAGATGAGCACTCCTAGACAGCAGAGCTAATGAAATCTTTATCAACAAAGCATGGGCAAAGGCAAACAGCATTGCCACTACACCACTCACACAATCCATACCTGTCTTCAATGTGGATGGAACCAAGAACTCGGCAGGAGACATCACTCACTCAGCTGAAATAATAATAGACTACGATGGCCACCGAGAGAAGCTCACAGCCGAAGTCACCGATCTGGAAAAGAACCTGATTATTCTTGGATATATGTGGCTTAGTAAGCACAACCCCAAAATAGACTGGCAGACAGGCACTGTCAAACTCACAAGATGCCCATGCTCATGTTATATGTTATCCGACTGACCAGTATTCATCAGAACCTTAGAAGAAAAGGAAGTCAATGACATGCTGTACATCTATCACCATCTAAAGAAAGTCGAGAAGCCAAGCACTCTGAAAATAGAGTTAACGGTAGAACAAATGGTTTCCAAGGAATTCCATAAATTCCTAGATGTATTTTCCAAAACAAGCTCGGAGCAAATGCCCCAAAGGAAACCTTGGGACCATGCAATTGATATGAAGAAAGGCTATGTACCCTGAAAAGGAAAGCTTTACCTGATGTCCAGAAGAACAAAAGGAAGTCTCAGACTTCATAGACAATCAGCTACATAAAGGGTATATCTGCCCCTCCAAATCACCGCAAACATCACTGGTCTTCTTTATTCCAAAGAAAGACAGCAAGAAGAGAATGGTACAGAATTACCATTATCTTAACAAATGGACTGTAAAGAACAACTACCCACTCCCCCTTATCTCCCAATTGGTGGATCAATTGAAGGGCACAAAGATGTTTACAAAAATGGACTTATGATGGGGATACAATAATGTACACATTAAAGAAGGAGACAAATGGAAAGGAGCCTTCGTCTGTCACTGTGGCAGTTTTGAACCACTGGTGATGTATTTCAGGCAGACCAATTCACCTGCTACCTTCCAAGCCATGATGAATGACATTTTTGCCGATATGGAAGGAGTTGTGATTATATATACCAACACATCTTGCAAAGACCAAAAGGAGCATGATAAGATAGTACTTGAGGTATTAAAGTGGTTACAAGAACACACAATTTGTTCATAAAACCCAGAAAGTGCATGTTCCGTGCCAAGAAAGTAGATTTCCTCGGAATGATCATATCTGAACAGGGAATTGAAATGGAACAAGAAAAAGTCAAAGCCATTTAGGAATGGCCCATGCCCACAAACGTAAGAGGCATGCGAAGCTTTTTGGGTTTGGCAAACTTCTATCGCTGCTTTATCTTGGACTTCTCCCTTATGTCATGGTTGTTGGATGACCTTATGAAAAAGGACCATGCTTGGACATGGACAGAAAAAGAACAAAACATGTTTGACATGCTGAAGGAATGCTTCTCAATGGCATCTATACTCGCTTACCCCAAAGATGATGCTCAATATCGCATAGAATGTGATGCATCTGACTTCGCCATGGGTACCATCCTATCTATAGAAAAGGAAGGGAAATGGCATCTGGTTGCCTTCTCATCACATTCCATGACACCAGAGCAACGAAACTATTCTATTGCCAACAAAGAAATGCTGGCCATAATTCAAGCGTTAGAACAATGGTGTCATCATCTTGAAGAACAACCAAAGAAATTTGAGGTCTGGACAGATCATGCCAATCTACAGTATTTTATGAAAACTCAAGATTTGAATCACTGACAAGTGAGATGGGCGCAGTTCCTCTCCCGATTCAATTACAAGTTAGTACAGAAGCCAGGTGCTTCTATGGGAAAAGCCAATGCTCTCTCACGCCATGAAGATCACTGATCAGGTCTGGCTATCAACGGAGAACCTAAACCTGCAAGAAACTCGCCAATCTAGAAAGGTGGCTAGGCCCCTATTCAGTTATTGAACATGTTGGAGAAAACACTGTTTGCTTGAAATTACCTCACTCAATGCAAATTCATCCAGTTGTGAACATCTCACACACTAAATTATATAAAGATTGACTTCCTGGACAGATTTCGTACAAACATGGACTGGTTATGGTAATTGACAAGGGTGACGTCAAATTCGAAGTTGATTACATTGTGGACTCTGAATTAAAGGGCAAGAAGCTTGAGTTCCTCGTTCACTGGAAAGGTTACCAGGAAGAGGATCAGATATGGGAGATTGAAGGTCACCTCTCTAATGCCAAAGTGGCCATACACAATTTCTACACACGAAAACTGAGTGCCCCACGGCATCTGCGTATGATGACTGAACTTTTCACTTCTTTATTTAACCCTTACAAAAATCTCATGGACACACTGCCTATTTGGTCTCACCTGGAATGTGAACCATAGCAGGGGGGTAATATAACAAACACTCATTTTTATCTTTTCTTTTCTAATCACATGATACTTTCCACAGTCACATGACAACACATGCACCTTTCACATCACATGATCTTATCTTTCTTATCAGACTAATCATGTGACCATTACAACAACGGTCTAGACTCAGTCACGTGATTCGCCTCATGTATTTAATCTCTGGCAGTCTAGAACGTCTAGCACTGCCCTTATCTCGTATCTCTTACAGTCCATTTCAGAACGTTGTAGCACCCAAAAAATTAACAATATTCAGAGTTCAAATCTGAGAAATTATTGTCTCGCCCAAGCCCGACAGTCATCTTACTCCATGTGCAAGCCATGCCAGGCATTTGTCATCCAATCCCAAATGGCGTCAAGCACATGATTGTCGATATGTCACAACTTGAAGAGGGTGCCCAGCTTACATGGTCCCAGATATGCTCAGTGACTGGAGTCACAGAGTCGACTCAGCGCCAGATTCAGGTGCACTGGTGAAGTTGCTATCTGTCCGATTGAATGCGGAAGAAGAGGTATCTTACATGCTCTTGATGTCATGGTAAGTTGAATGATTTCTCGACTCATTTCTCTTAAGCTATCATGATGAAGGCTTGGTTGAAAGACAACCTGATATCTCACTCCCAGAGTTGCAGCTTGCCCTCTGTGAAGTATGTGATGTCAAAGTCTTGCGACCTACCCTATCTCGCACGTTGAAACATGCAGGTTTTACCCGCAAACATGTATGTAGCTCTTGTCATGATAACACGTTGAGCTCTTATCACTTTACAGCTTACCCGACCAGCCATCGAGTGAAATGAAGTGTGTCGCACTGCTTACAAGATACAGATAAGTGAGAGCTATAAAGTCCATCAACTCATTTTCGTTGATGAGTCTCATTTGAACAGAATGACTGCATGGTGGCCTTGGGGTTGGTCTCGTGAGGGCCGCCAAGCCCGCCGACATGATTTTCTTTGTTCATGGCAAGAAGTATGTAGTACTGAAAGAGAGTCAGCATGTTCTGATGAGGTGACAGGTATACCATTCTCCCGGTGCTCTCCCTCAATGGAATCATCACACTCAATGTCTACACTAAATCACTCACTGCAGATAAGTTTAATGAGTTCATCGAGCATGTATTGGACCGTATGAATCCATTTCCCATGCCTGATTCGGTGTTGGTGATGGATAATGCAAGTATCCATCACTCTACCGATTTACAGAGGCTTGTCAAAGCACAGTAAGCTCAGTGCTTGTCTCGCGGTTGCCACATTGCCTCACAAATTATACCAGAGGAATGCGGCTTGAATATCTACCACCTTACTCCCCCGATCTTAACCCAATTGAAGAAGCTTTTTCGTGTATCAAAGCATGGATTCGAGCAAATAACAACTATGTTCTTGGAGAGTTGAATGGCCAGGAGACTGCATATCCATACACCATGATTTGGAATGCTGTCTTTCAGGCCACTCCAGAAAAGGCTGAAGGTTGGTTTCGTCATAGTGGGTATGTAGCATGGTCTAGTAGTTCTATTGCTGTGTTGATTAGTTGTCAGTGTCGAGTTCATCTTCCTCTACTGACTTATCATCATTGGTGTCAGTCTCAATCTCACTCCCACTGCCATCCTCACCCTCAATTAATTGCAAACTATCCTCAACAGTAAACCTGGCCTTCTTTGAGGGTCACTCTGCATTTGGGGCAAACTGTTAGCACTCCAATAACATTCATTTTGAGGGCACTACATTACATACCAGGTGATCAAGCCTTGTTGAGAAGTTCCATAATGTCAGAAATCTTGGCGGCATCCTTGATCTGAGTATCCTCCACCATATGCTCAGCTGTGCTAACTATAAGCTTGACATGTGCTGCTGGTATGTGGCCACCTGTTGCCTTGAACAAGGACCGCTCAGAATACAAGTCCACAATTTCGTCAATTCCTTTGATACCTATGTACAAGCCCAAGAATTGCACCGTAAGCTTTACGGAACTTGGCCTCAGATGAGGACTTGTCCAGCTCTTCAAGAAGAGCAAGAAGTGCCAGATATATGATTGGATATGTTGGGATGTTACGTGACAAAGCAGAGAGGCCATTGCTTGGACTTGCTGCCTTATCATCCAGGCTTGAGATTTTTTGATGCCCTGTGCTGTGATGATGATGGACTGGCCTCGCTCCCTTCCACCCAATGTGAACATAAATGACAAAGTTAGGAGCTGACTTGTTCACACTTCGTGGCTTCCGATTTCCCTTCTCAAAGTGAAATGAATGAGGAGGGGAATTAAGTGTCGCTTCAGGAGGGTCCAGAGACGGGAAAATGAATTCAATAGCTATCTTTTTGCTGATTATGATCAGCGCCCCTTACACATTGATTCCTGTGATATGACTCCATTCACAACCCCTCTAGGACCCCATCGCTTGGCAGTGCTCCCAATGGGACACACGAATGCAGTACAGGTTTACCAAGCTGACATATCCTTTATCCTACAGCACAAAATTCTGGATTTCACAACGCCGTTTGTGGATGATCTTCCAGTCAAATCCAGAACCATGCAATACCAAAGGGATGACGGGTCTTACGAGACCATTTCTGAGAATTGGAGCATCTGATGTTTTATCTGGCAGCATCTGGTTGTTGGTCACCGCATTTTACAGTGCCTACAGAATGTTGGGGCAACAGTGTCGGCGACGAAGTTCGTTCTTGCAGCTCTGGATGCTATTGTCGTTGGTCACAAGTGTACCTTCGTTGGACATGTTCTGCCAGATACTAAGGTCCAGAAGATCCAGGACTGGCCGGAGTGCACTACAGTGTCTCAAGTCCACAGATTTCTAGGAACATGTGGAGTCCTCCACATTTTCATTAAGGGACTTGTGCAGATAGCCTGTCTGCTCATTGATTTAACCCGGAATGGAATCACTTTTGAATGGGGAGAGCAACAGAGACAGGCTATGAATCATCTGAAGGACAAAATCATAAAGTCCCCTGCACTGTGCTATTTGGACTACAAGAGCGGACGAGAAACAATCCTGGCGGTTGATACATCCATGATTGCAGTTGGATATATTCTATTCCAGGAAGGGGATGATGGCAAGTGATATCCGAATCACTTTGGCTCCATTAGCCTGACCAAGGTAGAGAGTCGCTATTTCCAAGCAAAGCTTGAGCTCTACGGATTGTTCTGCGCTTTGCGAGCAGTCCAGATTTTTATCCTCGGAGTACCTAATCTTACAGTTGAAATGGACATGAACCATCCGATTCTGCACGTCCGCCCATGTAATATGCATCCGTCTGGTCATCCGGAACATCTGTCACTTTTACTGGTCCTCCAGACCTTTTCTATCTTTTTAGGGTAGTAACCCCTTGACAGGTTCAGTGACATTTCCTTAGTTCTTCACTGTCCTTCGACCCTTCTTGTTACTTCCTATTCAGTTATAGTAGTTTCAAGTCCAGGAATACCTGGACTATAAAGTCTTGTACTTAGGATTAGAAATCCATCTTTCGAGATCACTTTCCCTTGAGTTATGAAACATTGCCAAAGCCCCTCCCCACAATCTGCCATCTATGTTGTGTGCCGCCGTTTCCTCTGCCATATCCAACCCTGCCATTGACATGCTCGTATCTGCTTCCCTCCGGAATCCGTCCGGAGTATCTTAACATTGGGTATTGTAAGCCTTAGCTTCCTCCTTCACTTTGACCGCTCTTCCTAGAATTCCTGGAACGATCATATCGTACCCTTTTCTACACCCCCTTGCTACTGATTGGTTTAGGAACTTCTTCCTGACCTATTTAGCTGCTTTACAGCTGGAGCCCACCATGAGGGATTCAGTAGAGCTGCCCAGAAGGATCCTTTAACCCAACCCACAACATATCAAACTTGAAAACATATGAGACCTCCACCTCTCCAAGGACTCCCATTTTTTTATGCCTATTATTTCCAACCAGCCCTATACATCCAGGGTGACATCGCCTATATTGCCAATAAACTCGGATCAATTGGACACCCATATTCCGCTTAGTGTTGCCACGACTTGCGCCATGGAGAAAGCTGACTCACGCCAAAAAGGGTGAGTTGTGGCAACACTAATTCCGCTGTTAACCAACAAACTGGAAGTTGATCCGAATTTCCAATCCAATATTTCGGATTTCGTTTCATCTGCCGACGTTTCACCTCTGACAGGTCAGCACAATCAAGTTCCGGATTATTCTACCTTCATGTCACCTGCCATTCCTGGTGCCTTTGTCCATTCCTCCCCTCACTTAAGAGAACCCTATTCCGGATTCATCATCCAGCCCTTATCTCCCTTGACTCTGGTTTCCACTCCCTCATCCTCCGGACCTCCATCCGAATCTCCAACAACCCTATCCCTGTCGTTTTTATTTGACCCGTCAAATAACTCATCAAGTGAAGGGACAGCAGCAAATCTAGTGTCAAATTTATCTCCTGTCACCACCCCTGCAGTTCCCCTTCCGATACAGTGGATTCCTTTGCTGCCAATTACTATACAACTGAGCATTCTGGGACCCTGCGCCTTCCTCAGTTATTCTTATCCCCACCACAGAACGCAAATCCAGGACCCATTCCTCTGCGACCAATGGCTAATCCTGTGCAGATGCCCCTCCATGGTACCCAGAATGCCCCAAAGTTTGATGGAAAGTCCCCAGCCCAGCTTCCTGTTACCTCAAGGATATAGAGTTCCTTGGAGCATCCACCGGACTCACTGAAGACAAGAAGATCAAAGCTGCCCTTCGATATGTAGATTTAGAGGAGGTTGAGGTTTGGAAAACCTTACCAGAAGTGTTCACTAATTCTCCGGATTGGGATGATTTCACAATGGCTGTTAAGGATTTGTATCCCAGATGCGAAGGAGACAAGCATTATTGCCACGCTGACATACAATATCTTGTCCAGGACTACTGAGTCAAACCGATGCGCAACCAGGACAACCTTGGAGAATATCGTCGCAGTTACCCCACTACTATTGACAGTGAAAGCGACAGCAATCTTCCAAATGTCAGTGACCCAGATTTTCAGCCTTACATTGCAAACACCTGGTCCAGCTTCTAGGCAGACAGGTCCTCCAAAGAAGGACAACGCAGAAAAAGAGTCCGATTTGACGGTGTTGCAGTTCCACCCATGCATCCCGGAAGAAAAGCTCCTCATCCCGCAACCATCACTGAAGAGATCATATCTCCGGAGCTCCAGCAGACTGCTGCCCAGGGTCCATCCTCTCAATCTGTTGCTCCAGTTGGAACCTCATCCCCACGACCCATGACTCCGCTTCCAACACCCAGCACAAAGACCGCACCAACCCCCGAGAAACCCTCTACATCCGCCACCGCTGGATCTAAGCCAACATTCACCTCACCATCGACTAACCCTTCAACTTGTGCGCCTATTACTTACCCTCCACCGACTTCATATCCATCCACCCAGTACAGGTTCTCCTTTCCGCTAGAAGATGAAACTGCTGCCAAACAGATCCTCGACCAGATCCTTGACACAAGCATTCCAGTTCTGCTCTGGAATTGATTCACAATTGGTCCAGAATTCCAGAAACAATTCCGGGATTTGACCACTACTAAGCAGGTAACTTCCACCAACATTGTCCAAGTTAATGAACTCTCTGGAGTAGATCCCAAACGAGTAGACCACAAGTATTGGGACCATGTCCTGCAGAATGATGATGGGATCATTGTTGCCCATCATACCTTACCATTGCGTTGCTTAGAAGCAAAGGTCAATGGCACGGAGAAGAGTATCACTTGTGTCCTCGACTCCAGATCCGAGATTGTCACAATGTCAAGAATGCCTCGGACTTCCCATCCGGTCGGACCACCAGATGACCATGTCATCTGCTAACTTCCACCCTTGGAGTCCTCGAGAATCTGTCCTTGGACTTTGGACAAGGCAAGGTTTGTATGCAGATCCAGGTACTCGCAAAAGCGAACTTTGACCTTCTACTTGGACAACCTTTCCATTGCCTCCTTAGTGCAACTACTAACAATTTTCCTAACAGAGGTCAAACCATCACCCTTCATAATCCTAACAGTGGAAAGGAATACAAGTTGGCCACTCACCCTTGGACAGAAGGATGCCCTCGTTGTCATCGCGGAATCCATTGCACTAACCACCAAAGTATTGTGGAAATGGGTTTTTAGGTTTTGATGATCTGGTTGATAGCTGGGGAGATTCCCAACAACATACCGACAATTCCACATTTCCATCTGAGTCACCCTCCACTTCATCTTTTGCTTCCCACTCCTTGTTATCCCCTCCCTCTCATTCTGTTCCACATTCCGGATTTCCATCTGTGTCATCCTCCGCTTCATTGTTCACCTTCTGCCCCTTGTTATCCCCCCTCTCTCATCCTGTTCCGACCCCTGTGACAGTCCATGTTCCATGGCCACTCCCGACTGGCAAGTGCATGGTTTACCAGCACTCAGAAGCTTCGTGCTTCCGATATGATTACCTTTCTTCTACCCAATCCACTTTGAATCCGGACATTCTCTCCATTTTATTCCTTTGATCTGATTCGTCACACCCTTGTTTACAAGCTGGTAGCAAAGAAAGTCCGGCCGGTGTCGGCCCCTCTAAAGGAGGAATTCCAAGTCCTTTAACGACTTCCCGATGAACCGCTAGTTAGACTTGGATCCAACGAAATGGCTTTGGCCCGAAGAAGTTAAACTTGTCTGATGGTTAGTCCATGCTCATGAAATGCCCTTCACCTGGATCCCTACAGAGTGAGGTCGTTTCGATGAACGGTACTTTCCTCTGGTCAAGATTCCAACAGTCCCCCATATCCCTTGGGTCCTCCGCAACATTCCAATTCCCCCTGCCATTCAAAAGGAAGCCATCCAGATTATCAAGGACCACACCACTTCTGGTGTTTACAAACCATCCGCGGCATTCTACCGATCCTGGTGGTTCTGCGTTCTCAAACAAGATGGGAAATTACTCTGCCTCATCCACGACCTTCAGCCCCTAAATGCAGTAACTATCTGAGATGCTTCCATCCCTCCCTTCATGGAGCACTTTGCAGAGTCTTTTGCCAGATATGTTGTGTATGGCATGATGGATCTTTTCGCTGGTTATGATCAGCACCCCTTGCACATTGATTTCCGTGATATGACTTTATTCACAACCCCTCTAGGACCCCATTGCTTGACAGTGCTCCCAATGGGACACACGAATGCGGTACAGGTTTACCAAGCTGACATGTCCTTCATCCTACAGCACAAAATTCCGGATTTCACAATGCCGTTTGTGAATGATCTTCCAGTCAAATCCAGAACCACGTGTTACCAAAGGGATGATGGATCTTATGAGACCATCCCCGAGAATCCAGGGATCTGACATTTTATCTGGCAGCATCTGATTGTTGTTCACCGCATTTTACAGCACCTACAGAATGTTGGAGCAACAGTGTCGGCGAAGAAGTTTGTCCTTGCTGCTCCAGATGCTATTGTCGTTGGTCACAAGTGTACCTTTGTCGGATGTGTTCTGCCAGATACTAAGGTCCAGAAGATCCAGGACTGGCCAGAGTGCACTCTGGTGTCTCAGGTCCGTGGATTTCTAGGAACATGCAGAGTCCTCTGCATTTTTATTAAAGGATGCACACAGATCACACGTCCGCTCATTGATTTAACCCGGAAGGGAATCACTTTCAAATGAGGAAAGCGACAGAGAGAGGCTTTGAATCATCTGAAGGACAAAATCATAAAGTCCCCTGCACTGTGCTGTTTGGACTACAAGAGCGGACAAGAAACAATCCTAGTGGTTGATACATCCATGATTGCAGTCGGGTATATTCTATCCCAGGAAGGGGATGATGGGAAGCGATATCTGAATCGCTTTGGCTCCATTAGCCTGACTGAGGTAGAGAGTCGCTATTCCCAAGCAAAGCTTGAGCTTTATGGATTGTTCCGTGCTTTGCGAGCAGTCCGGATTTTTATCTTCGGAGTACCTAACCTTACAGTTGAAATGGACGCGAAATACGTCAAAGGCATGATCAACAATCCAGACCTCCAACCAAATGCTACCATAAACAGATGGATCACCAGAATCCTCCTCTTCCACTTTACCCTTGTCCATGTTCCTGCTCATCATCATACCGGAGCCAACAGATTGTCTCGGAGACCGCC
This sequence comes from Boletus rubroflammeus, assembly GCA_038090375.1. NCBI lineage: Eukaryota > Fungi > Basidiomycota > Agaricomycetes > Boletales > Boletaceae > Boletus > Boletus rubroflammeus. The sequence goes on along the minus strand of JBBPMQ010000194.1, from coordinate 13,837 downwards.
CTCTGAGAATGATCCGCTGGATGACAACGATCATGAAGTTGGACAATGCCTACTCATTCACAATTGTGTTACTGCATGAGTCTAGTTTGCCCCCTTTTCTTTGACATTCAACATTCACCCCTTTCACGTTTCCTCCCTACATATGCTTGCGGTTTATTATTCCTGTGCTGTTACTACATTTTCGCACCGATCCATGTACACTATGATGCTTGACACCACAGATATCCCTCACAACACTCAGGCAAAAGCTCGGGAAGACCAGATCCTCCTAATTCGCCGCTTCCTGGAATCGCAGACCCGTCCTCTGGATATGTCAGACCACGACTACCAATCTCTCATCAATTCCGCCACTTGCTTCTTCATCCTTAATGGATCCCTCTGGCATCGTGAACCCCATGGTCGTCATTAGCTTGTTGTTCCGGAGCATAAGCAGTATGGACTTATCCAGGAAGCCAATGATGATCTTGGACACCAGGACGTCTTTACAGTCCACACCAGACTACTCCTATGATTTTGGTGGCCTATGCTCATCAATGACATCAAATGGTACATGTTACGGTCATAACAGGTTACACGAGTAACGTCTCTTATCTTATCTTATCGGAATCATGTGACTCGGATCACGTGACATCCCGTTTCTTTCCACGCTCACGTGACTAGATCACGCGACCTCTCTCCCCATGCAATCACATCGTTTATCCAGGACATTCGTCAAACACGGACACTTGGTCTGGTAGAGTAGACCGTTCCTGAATTATTCCCCCTATGGTTATATTAATCCCACGGTAATCACCGTTATGCTTCTCCTTCTTTTCTTCTCTTCCATTTGATGCACAGGTTGCATCCTCATGTTACTCATTCCCGCTATGCTTCTCATCTTCCATTCCAGCACGCCTATTTAATTACCGCTAGTCTAGACCCAGATCTAAGATAGGGTACACACATGTACAAATTATGTAGAATGCTATATAAACCCAGAGGCTAGCACCGAGGATTTCCTCAGTCTAGTTCTCTTGGATTTCACCGTTCAAAGAGTCCCACTCGTCCAGTCCTTTATTTCTTTCCTCATGGGCCACTCGCCGGGTACTTCCCCTGGTAGAAGCCACCTCTCGACCATCAGCTGTTGCTAGGTGCTAGCACACCTTGGATGCTGTTGAGTCTCCCCTTTCACAGTTATGTCTCACTAGTTAGGTTGTTGTGATGTCGGCCTGAAGCCTCAGTATTCCCGCTTTTGGTCATTTCAGTACATCTGTACATGTCACGGGTGTCAAGTTCAGCAAACCCGGTTCCCCTGGTCGGAGAATTATTTCATAAAGTCCACATTGATATGATGCTAATGCCCTGCTCCGGCAGGTACAGGTATATTGTTCAAGTCCATTGTGCACTCACCACATATCCAGAATGGTGCATGCTGCATTCTGAGAATGCTTCCGCAATTGTGTCCTTCATTTTCGAGGACATCCTCTGTCGGTGGGGACCCATATCTGCGATTGTTACTGACAATGGTCCAAGTTTTATCCAGGCTCTTGATGTTTTAGCATCACGGTATGGTATCTCACATATACAAATCTCTCCATACAATTTGCAAGCTAACGGGATTGTTGAATGATGTCATTATGATGTCCGGGAGGCCATCATGAAAAGTTCCTTTGGGAACAAGACTCGCTGGCCTCGCTCAGCTCACTCTGTCTTTTGGGCAGAACGAGTAACTATTAGTCTGGAGGTTTCACATATCTGAGACTGCAATAACACAAAAACGAAAAGAAAACAGCCAAAAACAATCCTGACCATACTATATATTTCCCCCTATCCGAAAGACAATCCGCATATCCGAAAAACAAGTATCCTTGCCCAATCTATCGTACCTCACAATTACAATAGGACCAGATTTCATTTCAATCATGCAACAAGGTACCACACACCTTTGGTCTCTTTTGCATTGAGAATCAGAACGGATGCTCCACTTCTGTCTTTCATTTTATACCTTTGTCACTTTCAATCTGTTCCTTTAAAATTTTTACCCTTCACTTTCACTCATTTTTGTAACCGGATTTGTATGCGACATGTTTACAGTACAAAGGTTTACAAGGCCGGAAACTGAACGGACTTACCCGCACATCACCTCCTTCATCTCCACCTTGACCCGAGCAAGCTTCTGCATGGCTCCATCGAGTTCCCCCTCCGCCTTCTTGATCTTCCCCTGAGCCATCCAGATCTCCCCCTCTGCCAGTGTCATTGTCTGGATAAGGCCTTCCAGCCGCGCAGTGTCAATGCTGATCTTCTGGCCACTTCCGGCCACCTTCCCTTTCCCTTTCGGCCCAGATGGACCAGCTGCGATTTCGACATCCGAAGAAACATTGGATGGTGGTGAAGGTTGCCTGCATGGAGCACGCACTTTTCGCTCTACGGTCCAGGAGTGAGTAATGGACTGATTGGGTTGATACCACTCACCCGGTGCCTTCCCCTTCCTGTCCTCTCTACTCCATCTGAAAGATTTCTTGCATGTGCTCTTGAGGCACATGCACACACGGCATGTCTGGCCCGGCACTCCACAACACGGCTCCCCACATTGGACACACTTGGCGCACCGAGGATCATGTCGGACCTCCCTGGGATGCAGCGCGATCTCCTCTGCCTCTTTTGCCACAAGGTCCTGGCGAGATCGCTGCCGATCCAATAAAATGTGTACCGGACCTGGACCAGATAGGACTCACCTTCTGCCTTGTCATCATCACCACCTCCACTGACGTCATACCAGATTGGCCAGATCTGATGACAGAAGGAGGTGTCATTGCTGCCCGCTCCTGGCCCGGGACTCACAAACCCAGCCTGCTCATCCTCTCCGCCTCGCACACCTTCTTGGCCGCCTCCTCCCTCTGCACCTCCGCTTCCGCTTCTGCCTCCAGCTCCCAAGTATCCATCTTCACCTTCTCAGCCTTCATCCGCTCTTCCTCAGCACGGATCCTCTTCCTCACGGAAGTTCTGGCCTGTGCCCACCGGGTGTGAAACTCGTCCGCTTCGCTGAAAAAAAGAACAGTGTCCTTCATGATCTGGTTTCAAGCTGAGGCCCCAGAGCCATTCCAGTGCGGACATCATTGTGGCCTCAGAAGGCACTTAGCGATCCAATGGATTTTGGAAACAAGTGGACTCATCATATCCTGGTTCCACAGCTTCATCCACTGCTCCTGCTCCTCTACCAGATCGTCCCAATCGTCTGGAACACAGTGCGCATGTGTCTTGAGGATTTCGACCACATCTGCCACTGCTTTTTCTGCATCACACTTCACATTCTCTTCCAGGTCTGAGTAGCCAGCGAGTGCAAGGATTGATGAAAACTTGCCAAACATGGATGTAGGATGAATATGATGATAGAACAGAAAAGAAACGGACACAGATTAGATTTGGAGCTTGAATTGGTTTCAAATTCCGACGTGTTTAACACTTACATAAGCAGCATGTCACTGACTCGGGACAGTCAGCAGCAAAGTCCCTTGTGGATATAAGTATTCCCTATGCTATGTTTACAGGATGATTCCCCTAACATACCCCCTCATATCCGACCTTATCCAGATAAATCCCATCCGATTCTGCACATCTGCCCATGTAATCCACATCTGTCTGGTCATCCAGAACATCTGTCTCTTTTACTGGTCCTTCGGACCTTTCATATCTTTTTAGGGTAGTAACCCCTTGACAGGTTTGGTGACATTTCCTTAGTTCTTTACCATCCTTCAACTCTTCTTGTTACTTCCTATTCAGTTATAGTAGTTTCAAGTCCAGGAATACCCGGACTATAAAGTTTTGTACTTAGGATTAGAAATCCATCTTTCGAGATCACTTTCCCTTGAGTTATGAAATATTGCCAAAGCCCCTCCCCACAATCTGCCATCTATGTTGTGTGCCGCTGTTTCCTCTGCCATATCCAACCCTGCCATTGACATGCTCGTATCTGCTTCCCTCCGGAATCCGTCCGGAGTATCTTAACATTGGGTAATGTAAGCCTTAGCTTCCTCCTTCACTTTGACCGCTCTTCCTAGAATTCCTGGAACGATCATATCGTACCCTTTTCTACACCCCCTTGCTACTGATTGGTTTAGGAACTTCTTCCTGACCTATTTAGCTGCTTTACAATGTACACTTCCGGTTTATTATTCCCAAGCCATTGCTACTTTTCCGCACTGATCCATGTACACTATGATACTTGACACTGCAGATCCAGTCACACAGGGCACATAGGGCACCAATCCAGTTTTCCCACGGAATACAAAAGCTCAGGAAGATCAGATCCTCCTAATCCAGCACTTCCTGGAATCACAGACCTGTCCTCCAGATGTTGGACCACGACTACCAATCTTTCATCAATTCCATAACTCGCTTCTTCATCCTTAATGGGTTCCTCTGGCATTGTGAACTCCATGGTCGTCATCAGCTTGTCGTTCCAGAGCACAAGCGGTATGGACTTATCCAGGAAGCCCACCATGATCTCGGACACAAGGGCATCTTCACAGTCCACACCAGACTACTCCTATGCTTCTGGTGGCCTATGCTCATCAATGACATCAAATGGTACATCTGTACATGTCATGAGTGTCAAGTCTGACAAACCTGGAAGCTCCACATCCCTCCAACTGTTCTCCTGGTTGGAGGATTAGTATATTGTACAGGCTCATTGCACTCTCACTGCCTATCCAGAATGGTGCATGTTGCATTCCGAAAATTCCGCTGCCTTGGTGTCCTTCATATTTGAGGACATCCTATGTTGCTGGGAACCCATATCTGAGATTGTTACTGACAATGGTCTGAGTTTTATCCAGGCTCTTGATGTTTTAGCATCATGGTATGATATCTCCCATATATGAATCTCACCATACAATTGGATTGTTGAACAACATCACTATGATGTCCAGGAAGCCATCATGATAAGTTCCTTGGGGGACGAGACTCGCTGGCCTCGCTCAGCTCACTGTCTTTTGGGCAGAACAAGTAACTATCCAAAAATCCACTGGATTATCTCTGTACTTCATGGTCCATGGGATCGAACCCCTATTTCCATTTGACCTTGTAAATTGTTCCGATTCCGGATACTGATCCCCTTTCCACAACTGAATTGATAGCATGGCACGCCCACCAACTCCAGAAATGAGATGAAGACCTTGACAGTATCCAGGAACATGTCATTAAAGCCCAGTACACTTCCATTAAACATTTTGAAGCGACATTCAAGAACCAGATTAAGGACTTTGATTTCTGCCCCAGAAGTCCAGTTTTAGTCCAGAATTCTCATATTGAAAAGGAGCTAAGCCAGAAGACGAAGCCTATGTACATCGGTCCAATGGTTGTCCTTTGCTGGATGACCGGAGGATCGTATTTGTTGGCAGAGTTAGATGGATCCATTTCCAGGTTATGATATGCAGTGTTCCAACTCCTGCCATATAATGCTCAGACCCAACTCTCGGTCCCAGTTTCGAGCATCAACAACCAGGATGATGAAGAACTGGACAACATGGCAGATATAGATGACGGAGAGTCAGACGATGAAGATTCTGATTCTGCCGATACTGACTAAACACATCCATTGACATCCTACCATCCAACATAGGAATACTACCACTAATACATACCACCAACTATGATATGTCTCTGTTCCACCCCAGGATTAGTCCGGTGCATTCTCCACCCATTTTATCCTGGGATTAGTCCAGAGGTTTTGCATATCTGAGACAGAAATAATATAAAAGATGAAAAACAGCCAAAAAAGAATCCAACCATACGATATGTTTCCCCCTATCCAAAAGACAATCCACATATCCGAAAAACAACCTGAATCAAAGTATCCTTGCCCAATCTATCGTATCTCACAATTACGATAGGACCAGATTTCATTTCAATCATGCGACGAGGCACCACACACCTTTGGCCTCTTTCATATTTGAGAATCAGAACTGACAACCAACAGAATGGACACTCTGCTTCTGTCTTTCATTTTATAGTCCCTTTGATCCCCTTGTTACTTTCCATCTTGTCCTTTAATTTTCCATCTTTCACTTCTGCTCATTTTCATAACCGGATTCACATACAATACATTTACAGTACATGTTTAGAGGGCCGGAAACCAAATGGACTTACCCATGCATCCTTGACCCGAGCGAGCTTCTGCATCACCCCATCAAGTTCCCCCTTTGCCTTTTTGATCTTCCCCTGTGCCGTCTGGATCTCCCCCTCTGCCAGCATCATCATCCAGGTCAGCCCTTCAAGCCATGCAATGTCGATAGTAATCTTCTGGGCACTTCTGGTTGCCTTCCCTTTTCCCTTCGGCTCAGATGGACTGGCTGTGATTTCAATGTCTGAAGAACCTTCAGATGGTGAAGGCTGCCTGCATGGAGCACACACCTTTCACTCTACAGTCTGGGAGTGAGTAACAGATTGATTGGGTTGATATCACTCACCCAGCGCCTTTCCCCTCCTGTCCCCTCTACCCTGTGTTACAACCCCCAAGCTATGCTCAGCGAATCTAACAGCTCAATGTCGAACCGCGCACACGTGTGTGACGAGCTGCCCACTACAGGTGGACTCAATGACCTGACTACAAAAAGAAAGAGATATAGTTGTCCCGCAGGACGAGGGGAATGATAAAGAGGAAGGTGAGCGGAACCCTTAGAGTCAGTTGCTTGTTAGGCAAAGGAAACAAATGGATTAGACTGCCGTAGCAGTCGCATAGTGTCTAGCTTATATACTGGTAAAGAGTGCACACAGACCAAGCTGTGTCTGGGAGTGTAAGGCTATGTATGGTAAGAAAGGAAGCATCTTGTGAGAGTGGTTCCTTGATGATGAGAGAAAGAAGAAAAGAAGCATGCTGATTAATAGCACGTGATCGGTGTATGGTCCGGTCACGTGACAGGTCATGTGACTTTCCCACGATCATGTGGTGATGAAAAGATTATTTGTAAAGTTAAAGTTAAAGTGTAGAAATGTATGATGAAGTGTAAAGTAAGTGTGAAGTAGGTCCGTTTCGTAACACCCTGTCCGGGTGCCCATCTGGAGGATTTCTTGCATGCACTCTTGAGGCACATGCACACTCGGCATGTCCGGCCTGGCAGTCCACAGCATGGCTCCCCATGCTGGATGCACTTGGCACACCCAGGATCGTGTTGGACCTCCCTGGCATGTAGCTCAACCTCCTCTGCCTCTTTTGCCACAAGGTCCTGGCAAGACTGCTGCTGATCCGATGAGTGTGCACCAGACCTGAAACAGATTTCTAAGACTCACCTTCCACCTTGTTGTCATCACCACCTCCACTGACATCATACTGGATCGGCCAGATCCGATGGCAAAAGGAGGTATCATAACCATCCACTCCTGGCCTGGGACTTGCAAACCCGACCCACTTGTCCTCTCCCACTTCCCCTTTAGGTCTAGCTCAATGCCAACACCGATGTCCAGGTACTAGTAGGTTGAGTTGTTATCACTGAAAAGGAATGTGACTACTAACCCTGTGACAGAATTAGGTTATTGGAATTGCCACCAAGTCCTTGCACTGTAATGGCGTTCATTCTGGGACACTCCATACGTCTCACTTTTTGAGTTGCACCACAACCATCTCCTCTCCCACTATATCCTCTTCCTCTTCGACAAAAGTGACTGGGTTTGGGTATACCTGACTTTCCCTCCTTCTTCCACCAGTCCCTATGAGGATGAATTTTGTCCATCCATTTGAAGTGCATCCCAGGGAACAATCCTGTGCAATGAGTTTGCTGGAATTCAACAACTTATTCATTGAATTAGATACCCAGCAAGCCCAAGCAGACAAAGAGCGTGCACGAGCCGAAGCATGGTCAAATGCCCTCACACTGGGTTAACAGGTTTGAACGCCCCTCACAGTGCACACAAGGGTCGTTATAGAGCCTCTGCATGATCGCCTGCACCCACCATATAAGCTGTATATTTCCTGAGATTACGACAGCCTCATATCGTTCATGGATGAGCTCTCTGTCAGCTGCAACCTTTTTTATATATATCGTGTGTTTCATTCAACAATGACACTCACAAAGAGCTTGCATGTCAAGGTTCGCATGCGCACACAAGTAGGACAAGTATGTGTTGGTTGTTGGAGAAACCATGCCTTGACTTACCAAGCTTCACTCCTCGGCAGCCTCCCCAGCTTGTGCATCCCCACAAGGTCCCAAATGTCTGCATTGGACAGATTGGAACATGTCACAGTGTTCGCCTCTTTTTCCCCGCCTTAATGCAGGCTGCTGAAGGTTGGGCAGACCTGACCGAGGATCAACTAGCGGCTGTTTACAACTGTGGCTTATACCCTGCCATCTGCTATCTTGCTCCTGAACTGGCTACCAATTGGTCCCCATCCTATGCTGTGGCCCAGCTGCGAGCCCGCAACCTTAATGGCACCTATCAGGCTGGAACACATCCATTTCCTGCAGATTCTGCTCATCATCTAGGATCTACAATCAAGCAATACCTTCAAGACGCACTTCCATGGGAAATTGGATGCAAGTGGATGGTGCAAATCCAGGGGGTTAAGGAAGCACGTACCCATGCCACTAATGATGATCTGGAGTCTCATTTTTCCTTTGGAGATCTTCTGAATGGTCTGATCCGAAACCTTATCCTTCAAGGCCAATCATGGGTTGATTTGGGGCTACAAGTATCTTTGGAGAATCATGTGCTCCAGTGGCACACTGACTCACATCATCTCCTAGTGAAGGAGTTTGGTGATCTCACAGAGCATGCAGTAACACGATTATGCAGGTTACCCTCTCGTTCCTACTATCATGACTACGTGGCTGGCTTCATTGACTTATCTGGGTTTCGTACAACCCTCAACCACAACAACCAGGAGGCCAGTGTTGCATATGTACAGGCATATACTACCGACAAATCACTTATCGCTCACTTGAAGGCTGGAAGACATGGACTCTTCATGCGGGGTAGAGATGCCCTCCAGGGTGATGAAGACAACCACATCTCCAATTACTGCAAAAGGATGATGGTGATTTACAAAGCTGGTGTTCACCACACTACTGCTGCTCGAGTGAAGGCAAGAATTCCTGCGCGCTCAGCTGTTGATGTAATGCTTGGCTTTCCTGGAAACTTATTGGAGCGCACGCTGTGCCAATACTCTGCTGTGGACTGGTGGTAGTGGGAAATTTGACGTATATCTCAACATGAAGCATCTGATATGGTATATCAGGCAGTGGCAACAGATTCACATGCATTGTATTGGAGAGACGCTTGCGCTGCAGCACCACAGGGTGCTTCACTCAAATACATGAGGGAGGCACTTAACTTGACTGCTGCCTTGGTATGGCTTGGCTTGCAAACAGATTAAATTCTCACCCTGAAGACAATCAGTATGGCTGGAACATCATGATCACCTCATGTATGACGGCACGGAATCTCGATCACAGTACATTCTTGATCCATCCTCCTGCCCATGGTGGACTGGGGGATTTACCTGTTGTCCAACAGGGTGCAATTTTCCTGTGCTGCATTCTCTTTCGACCTTACTCCGGTGTACCCCACTTTTCATTTGGAAAGGAGCTAAACATTGCCACCTGGATCCACCTTTTTAACCAGACGCTGAATCAGTTGCGCCTGCAAGCTTTACCCCCACCGTTCAACCCCCATCAGCAGCTTCAGGCAGCAGGCCACGTTCCAACCCAAAAACACATGTCGCGCCCCAACAGGGTCCAAATCAATGCCCCGTTGCCCGAACTTGCAAATCTCCACTTTCCACTTCTCCCAATCCCCCAAGACATCACACAGGATTTACCATATGAGGAGCAGGTGGAGCATCTTGGGGATATGGGGCAAGACCTGCTGATGGAATTGACACGCCTCTGGTGACAATTTCTCTCTGACCTCCTCCAAAAATGTGGCAATTTGCGTGGTGCAAGGGGTGACGCTTCCCACTGTCGCCTTACCATGCAGTAAAGGCAGAACATTACACAAGAGATACTTCTGAATGTTGTCCTCTCTATGGTTTTCAACAGAGTTCAGTACCGGAAGGCCAATCCAAAGGAGTGGGCAGATCATCTGCCTTCGGGCATTACTTCAGCCCCTTGGGTGCGAAATTACCACTCCAGCCCCAAAACTTTCCAAACATGATATATTGGAGGTGCTGGGCAGAGTTGAAGTCACTTGTATCTGAGGTGGTGGGACACATGAGACGACAGCTGCGTGTCCTTTTCGACCAACTCCTGTGGGTCCCTCGGACAGCATCGGACCAAGTGTGGATGTATCAAAGAGACGATCGCTTTGACATCTTTCCCCAGGGCTGCACCTCGAATGCTCCACAAATTTTGATGCACCCACAATCTGTACAGCCGCAATGGAATGGACATCCTGGTGAAGATGTTGACATGGAGGATGTGGCGCCTTGACGGGTTAGGCTACCACAGCCAATACCTTATGCGCATCTCAGACAGGAGGAGGAAGAAGGAAGCTCAGATTAAGTTTCGCAGAGACGGTTCCCTTCATGTCTTCGTTCACATCCATAGCTCCTTTATATGCACCTATCATCTGTACTGTCCCTACTTTTCACTCGCAATCCACCATTCATTCACACTCTGTGCCTGCTTAGTGTTTCTGCCTTATTGGCAGTCTCCAGATTGTCAAAATAGCATTACAAACAATCACAATCTTCAGTAAAACAAGATTTGAGTGTGTTGAGAGGACACTCCTCCAAAGAGATGCCATAAAAGGTGCTGAGAAGATACACAGGATCGATTTGCCACAACCACATGAAGTTGAATGCGCGAAACTATTCGTCAGACACTTCAAATCAAAGCACAGGGCATCGACAGGAAAACACTCCCGTTTACCCCCGGGGTGCAACCATAGGCGCAGCACAGCGGTATGTCTGTGGGTGCGCTGTCATACTTTTTGTCGTGCATGTCTCCCCTTGTTCTTCACCTGCCATAAACAAACTGCATCAACTGAATCGCCCACACATCTCTATGTCATCCCCGTTATCGCCTATGCCAAACACATATTGGCACATTCATCTCCCCCCTGCTCCCTCCAGTTTAGAGCTCGGGAAGTCTTCCTCAGGCTCAAGGGTAAAGCCTGCTGGTCCACTGCTCCTGGTGCTGGAAGAGACATTAGAGCGTGTGCTTGACCTCGAAGGCCTTCTGAACACGGAGGTACATATCTGGGTAGAACTTGTAGGCAGCATGCCACTTGAGAAGCACAGTGTAAAGGTAATAAAAGGGTAGTGTGGGTGCAAGTGGTGTGCTTGTCCCAGGGAGGTTGTGTATACGGGTTTGTTAGTGAGAAGGGGTGGCTACGATGTACCACAGCGCTGCTGACTAATCTGACTGAAAGCGGATATGAGTGTAAGGTGGACAATGCTAATGAAAATGAGTCGGATATGGAAATCCAGTCAAGGACGAGGACCGGACACAAAGGGAAACTGATTAGCTGGCCAAGGACAAGGGCCAGAGACAAAGTGAGAGGCCAAGGACAAGGGCCGAGTGAGACGAAAGGGTGATCACACAATCCGAGTGGAAAGCAGATGTATTCCAAGTCGAAATACAGGGTTTTTATAGTAGAGGGATTCTTCTATCTAAGACAATACCAAATTAAAATAAGTAGAAGGGAAAGGGACTTGTGAAGAAGGACTTTAATTAAACTAAAAGAAAGCAGTCTGGATATGGATATGGCTAATCTGACTCGGATTGGACTCAGATAGGACTCAGATAAGACTCAGATAGGACTCGGATAGGGGTTGACGACGAGCTGGATATCATGGGATATCATCCCAAGGACTGTATAGTCCTTACATCCAAGGGGGACTTTGAACACTGACTGTCCCCAGTCAGTCCAATGACTGAATAAGAGTTACAAGTTGAAAGGAAACACTTTCTGGTAGAACTGGCAGTGGATGGGTCATAGTGCCACAGCCAGGTCGCCTAGCGGTCAATTGATTTTTAAGTTCTGATGGAAGCACTGGCAGAAGAGGCCGCTTGGTCACTTTCCCGTTGAGGCTACTTCAAGACAATCACACTCTTTCTCAACTCTTTGGATTCTCAAAGACATTCCAGCATCATGTTCTGCTGGCTTCTGCACGAGGATCAGGTCTCCAGTATTTTGTGTCATGTATCTCTTGGTATGCTTTTCCCATTGCATCCGTACTCACCTCAGTGCAGTCATCAAGTCTCTTACTTATTCAGGACCAAGGCTTCCGGAACAAGCTGCGAGTGTGCACGCGGCATCCTCTTCACACTCAGGCTCACCGGTCACAGTCTATGCATCCATTGTCTACCATTCTGTCACTCTCCGCCACACCCCTGCACTCGCCCTCCGCCACATCCATGCCGGCTTCGATCTCCTCAATGAGTTTCCCCAGGGCCTCTTCCCGGCATGCCCATTACTGCTCTCTCCCAACACACACTTCACGAGAAAGACATACTCACTCCCAATACCACCTTCAGCAAACTCACCTTCTCCGTCAACTGCATGACCTGCGCCTCCTATGTTGCTACCCTCACAGAAATGAGAACAAGACCCTTATGAACCTTTTGGTAATATCACCCCTTTTGTCCTCCTTGTTCCTCACCCATCCCTCTACCAGTGTTTCCATCACGTACTTTGCCCCCATTTCATTCTTCGCATTCGGGGTTTCTCAGCCACCTACATCAAACAGAATTGGTGACACTACTACATACTTTGATTCCGAATTGTACAACGAGTGCTCACTAAGTGAGCCTCTTGCTAGGGGACAGTGTCCATATTTACTTGCCGCCTCGTTCAACATCATGCAATGAGTGCTCATGTAGTGAGCCTCTTGCTAGGGGACGGTGTCCATCGTTACCTACTGCCTGTTCATTTTGGTTCAACGTTGCGCAATGAGTGCTCACACTGTGAGCCTCTTGCTAGGGGACAGTGTCCATCATTACCCGCCGTCAGGTAAGAGTTTTGCAAAGAACGTTGGGACCTTTCCAATTGCCTCAACAAGTTCACAAAGTTCATTGACGAGGTCGTCGACCATCCATACAGGGCTTTGGAGGTGACCTAAAAAGCATGTTGAGTTTTGTCGAGTTCACCCATATATGGATAACACTGATACCTGGGTTGACCCGCTACAGGCTCACAGGAAGCCACTGCTGGGAAGATGAGTGAGTCCACCCTCAAAGCAATCGATGCCCACTCAGTCCACCGCATCACCTGAGGTCAAGTCATCATTGACCTCCAAACAGCCGTCAAAGAACTCATCGAGAACAGCCTTGATGCAGCTGTAACTTCCATAGGTATGTTAAGCAGCTGGAATCTTGCAGCTGGAGTCCACTGTCAGAAACTATATTTGAAGTAATTATATCTGGAGTCCACTGTCAGAAACTGAGGAAAGCAAAGACAGTGTTCTCCGACTACTGTAGGAGCGAACAACAAACAAACAACAACAATGCGCCACATTGTGGCACAGCAAACTAAGTAAGAATAACTGCACAAAGGTGCGCAATCACAGAATCTAACAAGGTATGTCCATCCTTGGTTGCTCCACCGCCATCCACAGCGTTCCCAGAGATTCACTTTCAGAATTATGGACTGAAAACAATTGAGGTCATCGACAATGGGTGTGGAATCGCACCAAAGGATTATGACTACATTGGTGGGTCCAACTGTCCATCCTTGTTGTCTTTTGTGTTCAAGCGACCCCTCTTGTGACAGCACTCAAGCACTATGTTACAAGGGAACTCAAGGACGTTCCTAGCACAAGGATTACAGGCTAATCCATGGTCAATTTTCAATTTTTATACCTTTCTTTCATTTTTCTATGCTTTGATCTTTTCTTTTCTTCTTTTATCTTATCTTCTAAGAA
>JBBPMQ010000193.1:0-36185 GCA_038090375.1 Boletus rubroflammeus | reverse complement strand
TATAAAAACTAAATATGAAGTACGTGCTCCAACGCCGAGTTCAGGGACCCATTTCGTTCAAACGGACACAGTTCCCGACCTGTTTCATGGCGCTGGAATTACAGCATGTTTCGTGTCGAGCCTATTCATTCGGCTGATATGATCAAAGAGTTTTCGTTTGCTTAAAAGGTGAGTGTTTGGGCTAACATTGCCGAGCGGCTGAACTTGCCGATTGCAGGTGCATTTTGCCATCAACGGTACATGTACTCGGCCTCTTTCGCCACTCACTGACAGAATTCACGTCATCATTTGCCGATGGCAAGCCGCAACGCCGCCAGTTTCTCAGTCTACCGCCGGCGAATTCGTCGTAGTATAGCGCCAAGTTATACAAGTCAGATAAGCATTAGTCAAAGAGACCGAAGCCCATATCATCATCGGACTCCTCCTATATGCACCTGTCAATATTCTAGCCCTATCATCGGACAAATTTTCACTGACCTTCTCCACCTTTTTCTCTTCCTCCTCCGCTGCCTCAGCAGGGGCAACAGCAGCAGCAGCAGCGCCACCTCCACCCGCAGCCCCGGAGGCAGCAGCAACACCACCTCCACCAGAAGGAACCTGTCACATGTCACGGCAATTTCACGACACATAATGCATACACGCACCGACGAGAGCTTCGCAGATCCCTCAGCAATCAACTACGTCCCCAGTTCAGTCAGCAGGCTGTCATGCCTGAAATTCAATTCAACGTACAGTGTTGATATCTTTGCCCCCGAGCTCAGAGATCAGCTTCTCGAGGCGCTCGTCATCGGCCTCGATGCCAACTGCACCGAGGACCTTTTTGACATCGTCGGCAGAAGGGGAGGCGTTGCCGCCGATCTGAAGGAGGAGGTATGCCGCGATATGACGCATCTACCGGCATGTTTAGACCATATTTCTACAAAACCGAGAAAATACCCACCTTAGTTGGTGATTGTTTTGGACGTGTAGACAAGAGTACGGGCAGCCACAAATCACTGAAATGACATGAGCCCACCATGCTTCTACCATTTGGTCACAAAACACACCTTTTAATCCTCGAGGGAAGACCTGTGGATTCTAACCGACGATGATGGTGTAGTGAATCCTACCTCAGACCCCCATCGCAACTTCCAGGGTACTGTACAGTTTCACGTGATCAAGGTTCAGCCACAACTTCCAAATCCATGCCCCGCTTCACATACGGCCTCACCGTTATCCTCGACAGCCTCAAGACTGCGAACGACATACCATGGTAAGCCCGTCCCCGTCCTCATATCGCACTGGGATGTTCACAATCTCTCTAGGCGGATTCAGCCGTTACAGACCCCACCCTCGCCGCTGAGCTCAAGAAGAAGAGAACGTTCCGCACGTTCTCCTACCGTGGTGTCGAGCTTGACAAACTCCTCGACTTGAACAATGAGGAGGTGCGTGTGATTATTCCCGAAATTTTGGACCTCCTAATGTAATGCCTATTCTGCTAGTTCATTGAAGTATGCAGCATATATCTGGCGTTATCTCACCACCTAAACAGATCCCCGTAGCTCGTTCACGCACGCGCCCGTCGCAAGTTCAACCGTGGCCTCAAGCGCCGTCCAATGGGCCTCATCAAAAAACTACGCAAAGCCAAGAAGGAAGCTCCCCCGAATGAGAAACCCGCAGTCGTCAAGACCCACCTCCGAGACATGATCATCGTCCCCGAGATGATCGGCAGTGTAGTCGGTATTTACAACGGCAAGGTATTCCTCGATTCGTTGGATCGCTCTGTATCTGTGTGTCCCGTTGTGACGTGTGTTATCACAGGTTTTCAACTCTGTCGAAATTAAGCCCGAGATGACGGGTCACTACCTCGCCGAGTTCTCATGCTCATACCGACCCGTAAAGCACGGCCGTCCTGGTGTATGTTTTTCCGTGATGGCTTCATATGCTCTTACTGACATCACCCTTTAGATCGGTGCCACCCACTCATCTCGATTCATTCCTCTCAAGTAGGGTCTGGTTTTTCACTCCATGTCTTTTATGTACTGCATTTGCTACCTCAAAATTGTATGCGACATGCATATGGGTTGAGTACAATCATTCTCGTGTGCTCCCTCATCCAGTCTTGTTTTTGATTCATTCAAAATGAGTACATTTGAATGCACGGGTATAATGAGTATACTGCGAAGATAGTCGTCCGTGTCATACTGATAAGTGAAAAACGTACGGTGAACTACAGATTATGCGAGATCGAAAGAGAATGCGGAAAAGTGGGAAAAAGGCAAAAACAAACGAGGGTGACGAGTCAGCTGGATGGAAAGCAGATCGCAGAGTAATGATGGGAGGAGGCAGGTATATGGTATTTGTATGATCATGTACGCTGACGAACCATCGTTGCCTGGTAGCCGTTCGGTGGAATAGCTTGTGTAAGTTCGCTGCTGGTTCGCGGAGGTACATACGAAGACGGTCGTGCACCGGGTGAAGGTGTCGAAGAGCCAGTCGCCGACCGCTGTGGGGAAATCCAGTCCATATCCTGTGGTTGTGGGTGTCGAGGTTGCTGCGATTGAATCATCACGGCTCCCTGTGAGAGCGAAGTCGGGTGTACTGGCGACGGATATGACATCGGTGCATGGACAAGGCCAGGGTGGGAGTGAGGCGATTGCTGGCGACCATTTCGCAACTGAGGCTCAGTTGGAGTCGAATTCAGCGTGGGTCGTTCCGGAGGAGGAATTGATCTGGGTGGGTTGGCGGGATTTGGAGAACCAGGGAATGCTGATGATGCGGGGGTTCTTCCGCCTGCCTTTAGCCGCATGTACGTATCGCATTTCTTCAGGAAGTCCTTGCTAGGAAGCTCCAAAGTGTTCGAGAAGTATTCTTGGTCATGGAGTATGGGGAGAAACTCCTCGGGGACGGTGTAGAACTCATCCTGATTTTCCAATAAGGAAGTTACCACCCTGATCGCTCCGAAGCTCTCGTCGCGAACTGCATCCCTACCCCGTGAGTAGAGAATACTCGGGCAAATGACAGTAGCAAGATTTGGTAGGTCCATCTTGCTTCCGGTCGACTCATCCATATGGGCGAATGAGGCGACCCACTTCAAGAATACAAAGAGCACTTCCATCGTATCGCGGTGGCTCTTGGGAAGCAGTAGTGAGACCATGTGAAGGCAACGCCGACGATCCGAATCTGTGGGAAGCGCTTTACCAAATGTTGATAAGTCAAGTCACCAGGGTCATGCAAAAGGAACATACTTTGTGATGCAATTACCAAGCGGTGCAGCTTGTATGTCATCAGGGGTTCAGGGAGTTCACGTAAGAACTTCTTGAGAAGTGCGGCCAACTGCACCGGGTTGTCTTGTGTGAGATCAACGGATGATGGATCGTGGTCGATAGCCTCCGTAAGATCCTTGAGACGACGAATGTTTCCATTGCGACGAAAAATGCCTTCTACAGACATGTCTGCAAGAAGAAAATCAATCAATCATCCACTCCTGGAATGAGAACGATACACACCCATCTGTCGCATGGCAGAAACGACGTCGTCAATGAAACTAGGCACTCTCAAGGTGGCACGAGTAGCTCCATGCAAGGAATCCGAGCCCTCCCGCTCAACTAATAGTTCTAGCGGAACACCGAAAACACCTGAACAAGGCAGTCAGCGATTGTTGAGCGTCAAGCAAGAATGACTGTACCCTTTTTCTTGACGTTTTTCTTGTCGCCTGCTTTGAACAGCTTGTTCCAAAAACCGGCCTTCTTCGTCTCTACGAGTTCCAAAAGCTCATCCAGATCGATTTGGTCCTTGAGAGGTGATCGCTGCAAGGCGAGGAGGGCGCAATGTTTGACGATCGCAAGCTCAAGAACACTGAGTTCGGCGATGTGGGGTATCGTGCTTTGACGCGGTAATGAGCGTTGCTGCTCGCGAGCTTGAGCTACCTCCATTAGTTGAGGTATATCAGCGAGTGTGATACCGTCGTCTGGGACATGGAGATGTGCTTCTTCAAGACCGCCTGCGGGAGAGTTGGGTGCAGACTCATCCACAATCTTCACCTCGGTGTTATTACGAATTAGAGGGGGTCGTCCATAGTGTGCCTGGACGTTGGTGTCTAAGGTACCTGGGGATCGCAGCTGTACGCGAGATGGAGGAAGTGACGGACTTGATCCAGGCTGAGCAGGCTGCCGACCTGGTATAAGGTTACCGGGAGGAGGTCCTCGCTGGGGCTGCGGTGACTTTATATCTTGTTGCGAACGTTGCACGTTGAGAGGTTCCGAAGGATGGACTGTCCTGCCAGCAGGACTCTCCACGATAGTTGATCTCCTGGGCAATCGTGCCGTGGCAGATAGTTTTCGATCCAGATGGACCGATTTCATCCGCATAATGTCACCAGAATTGCGATACGGATCTTGATCTCCACCTTTGGAGTTGGGAGCAGTCGAGCTAGCTAATTCGTGGTAGTTCAGCGAGGAGATCTGGTTCAAAAGGTCCCGGTGAACGTACCTGGCGAAAGTGGAACGACACCTTGTTGTTTGAGAACAAGGTACAGACGACGAAGAGCGATATTGAGCAAGAACGCGTACTGGTCCAGACGAGATACGGCTTGGAACCCACCCCGGCAACTAGTATGAGCGTGATCGGTGCAGAGTATCACAGATGGTACGTCGCCAAAGGATGGTGTCTCCTTGACAGACTCAACATCATACATAAATATGCTGACATTGGCAGGGGACCTGCGCGTAGCCGGTGGCTTCGATGGGTCCTTGTCAGTTTTATCCTTTTCCTTTTCCTTGTCCTCCGCAGCTTTCGGTGGCGCAGAGTCCTTTGGGAGCAGAACTGCTGCAGCTTTGCCGCAGTTGCTACATTGCAAACAGTGTGAGTGCCACCGCTGATATGTCCCCAGCCGAATACAATCTTCCTCAACTGCCTGGGCGCACTTTACGCATCGATCAGAGGGTGGATTGTTGACGGAGAGTTTTGAGGGCGAGGTGGCCGAGAATGGAGACTCCCCGGCAAGCTCAGGAGCCAGACTCCTAAATCCGTATGTGACTCCTTGGGTGGCTAGATTGGCACCGCTGGTTTGTCCCACTACTTCACCACTACCGCTTTTGATGATCCGACGCGCCGCTGGATCCCCACCCTGCACGGCAAGGAGATGTAGCTTATCCAAGAAAGAAGGCATCGCTTCCCTGACGCTCTGCTCCCTTTCCAGTTTCAGCGCACCCGTCAATGCGATGCGGATGAGGATCTTGAGGTAATGAGCTATTCCTGTCACGAGGGCTAATAGTTCTTGCGTCATGCCTATCCGACGCGAACCTGTTTCTTGTGTACGGGACAGCAACGTGAAGAGATCGACGGTTTTTCGACAGAGCATGCGGGCTTCCCGGACATGAGACATCCCTGAAATGTGACGTAAGAAACATGGCTGGAGACAATGAGGCCAAGACGTACCCTTGAGGGTAAGCCTTGTGCAATGGTACTCGAGATCGTCGATAGTACCAAAAAGGACCTCCACATGAAGAATAAATTTCTCTGCCATCCTGATGGCATCAAGATATTGCCCATTGCTGACCTGCCGCAGCATATCCGATATGCACGCAGCACTGGATTCCTCGAAAGCCGAAAGGACGCTGAGCAAGCAAAATTAATACTCTTTAGATACGAGGGTCGAGATCACTCACGTCCAGATTCGGTATACCAACTGCTCCATTCTCGCCTGCTTTTCTTTAAGGGAGATTGGTGTTTCGCGCTTTTCCTCCTCGACATGCGAAGGCTCGAGCTCCGATCCATCACTTATAGAACCGGTCGACCTCCGCGAGACGACTTTAACGTTCCAGAACTAGATGGTTCAATGAATGACCGATCGAGTTGAAATGCGCAGGGCGTACCTTGTTGATCATGTAGCACTCTGGATGCCAGCACTCGTTCCTCATGTTTCGATTGATCTCGACGAACTGTTTGAGGATCGCACTACTGCAACCCGCGCATTTCGTGGCAAAACGCGTTGAGTAATGAAAGTGGCAGTACACATCACCATCATGTTCGTAGTAAGAATCCTGAGGGCCGAAAAGGGTCGGACATAAGGAGCAAGTAAAGTGTTCCACGTGGTACTTTTTGTCTGTGTCTCGTGCTCAGCGGAAGAAGGAAGAATCGAGCAAAAGAGACTGACTGCAGGCGGTGATGTAGCTCCCACGCAAAGCAAGGCCACACTTGGCGCAGATGAGGTTCAGACGACAGAAGTAGTCCCTTTCGCAAAGAGGTTGCTGCTTGCCATCCGGGCCATCTATGGGGAAGAACTTTGCGGCGACGACATCGCCACAATCCTGAGAGACGATTCAATATTGAGAGCGAGTATCTAACGGGGAGCACACACGAGACACTTGAAACAGTTGAGGTGGAAGACGGTGCCGAGGGCACGGACGAATGCACCCTGCATCGCAAGGCCACATGCTGAGCATGGTCTGCGGGAGAATGGAGTAAGTGACTGATGTGACTGATGTAATGATGTAATGATGTAAGCGGACTGACGAGGAGGATAGGTTGGTGGAGGTTGCTGAGGAGGCCGAGGTCAGGGGACCACCCTTGTTGGGGGAACTGGAGCCGGAAGAGTTGGTGTGGGCAGAAGCGTCGGAGGTAGCGCTGTTGCGTCGTGTCCTAACAGGGGGATAGTCGGAGATGGGAGTGCGGGTGGAATGATGGGAGGGGCTGCTCGGTGTGGTGGGACGACTGGCGGTGAGGAAGGCGGGGGAGGGCGCTGGGAGGGAGGCGGGAAGGGGAATGTAGTCATACCTGGTGGAGGGGGTGTGGTTGAGGTCGTCGCTGTGGGCATGATTGAAAGGATCCTGCTTGGTGGAGAGGTTATGTCGGGAGAGGTCGTGTGTGGAGCCAACGGTGGAGGCTCTGGTCGGAAAATGGGGGCGATCGGGGATACGGGACGGGCTAGCTGGGGGCGGGGATGAAGGGGGAAGAGGGGAGGGGAAGAGGGAGAGGTGGTCGTCGCGGAGACGGGCAGCCTCTGCATCAAACGCCATAACAAAACACCAACGTGCTAGTGGAGGGTACAAGCTAGTAGCTACCGTCACACACACCCGTCACATCTCCTCGTCACACATTCACTTCAACTCCCGACTCATCCCCCGACGGCACCTCGGCATCCCCCCCTCTGCCGAACGCGTTCGTCGTCCACATTCCGAGCCTGCTATAAATCCATCCACCACCGAGCGCAGCGACATGCATAACCACCCACCATGCACCCATACAACCGCCTCCTTTTCCACCGCGCACCCTCCCGCTTCCTCTGGTTCCTTATCGGCGCCGGCGTCGCTACCTGCTGGCACCACTCCGCCATCATGCGCGACCACCGTGCCCAGTACTTTCCCTGCGTGATGCAACCCCGTCGCGCGCAAGAGCGCCCCAGCGATACCTCTCCCCCGGACCCTGCTCCCTGGAAATCCACCTGGGGCCCGGACCGGAACGTGACCGGCTGGCACCAGCAACACGACTGGGAGCAAGACGGTGAACGGTTCAGGCAGCTCCAGAAACGTGCCGGAGAAACAGTCCGTACCCCTCTCTCCACGCCAGCGTCCGCTCAGACTGAATGTATCCAGGTCGCTGATCTCTCCGAGTCCACACTCGATTCCATAGTCACTGCTGCAGAGTCCCTGAAAGCTGTACGTACCCATCTCCTCCGTCCCATCTCCTCGAATTGATTCACGACACAGAAACTCGCCGAACTTCGCGCCGAGCGTGAGCGTCTTGAGGCGGAAAAAAAAGTCGCCCGCCCGGCTGCATAAATACCTGTATTGCTCCGGTCATCCGTAAACAATCACCCCTCACATCTAATTGGATCTTATCTCTGTAATTGTTAGTATTTACATCCGATCCTACTAGTACAATCCAGTGTTTGAGGTACTTCAAACACTGGTACAATCCCCCACGTCGTACGCGTCAGTGTTTCCGGTTTCGTAAAATAGAACTGGCGTTTCATTGAAATCTCCCGAGGACCCTTAGACCAGCGCTCCATCCTCCCGTTGCGTGGAGCGAACGTAATCTGGCCTCTGCGGATCCAATTTCCCTTGCTCCTCCGCTGGAGATTGACAAATCATGAACACTTCCCCAAAGACGTACAAATCAGATCAACTCACGCGTCGCATGCCAGAAATAGATGATAAGACCGACGATAACGACAGCAAATGCGGGGAAATAGAGCCAGAATGGGGAATAGTGCTGCACCATTCCTCAGGGACCGAGTACCGACACAAGACAGAAAGACTTACAAATAGGAACAAACCTGTGAGTCGACAGTCAACAGCAGACTCTATACAAGCTCATGGGGCACCACACACCAAACAAGAGACCATAAAAATCACTCGTGAGGAGACTGATGTTGTAAAATGCCGACGAAGCGGAGCGGTACAGCAGAGGGGCGGTCGTGTACAGGATGAACATAGCTAGGGGAGCTAAATCAATGGATCACCCTTGATCAGCGGAATGCTTACCGGCGGTATATGCGACCAAGAATCCAACTAGAATAGAACATCTAAGTGGTGTACCGCAATCCGGTGGGAAAATTCGAACTCACTGGTCGCACCATTCCATGAAGCTTGCGTCATAGAGTAGTGTTCTAGTGCAGATGCTTGAATCCCATTGATTAATGTTCCCCACATACCCAGCTGCCCAACGACCTGTGATTGAAAAGTTGGGTTCGATTGAACAGCACAAGCAATCGTCAACTTCACCTCGTAAAATGGCCGCTTTCTAACGAAAAACTCCTCGGTTGCATTGGCTGAGAAGGGACGGTGTCCAGCAACATATTGCCTGACGAGGACTGCAGAACTCACTGAAACCGTACAAAGTCGCACCGACGATCATGAAGGCATCGCCCTTGCCTTTGCTCAAGGCAGGGTAGTTCTTGGAGGTGAGCATGTCAGATACGACGAGCATCCCAAGTCCACCAATGCACACCAGGACACCCTACCAACGTCAACAATCGTTATCAACAGTACGGACGTAAGAAAACTATGCCACTAACTAGCACTTGTGTCCAGTGGTATTTGGTGCGCATGTACACCCAACAAAAGAACAAACATACGGGTATCGCCCAACTAGAAAAAAAGTCAATTCTCGTAAGATAGTTATCAGACAGACCTACGCGTCCAGTAGCATGCATGACAATAAGTCGGTATAATTGTATGCCTGGGTAGCCTGTGAGTACTAATGTACTCTCTCATTACTCTGATTTACCATACTTTTACGACAAGGAAGTTCCCCTCCACGTCACAACATGCAAGGATGAAATCTGCAGGTATCATCAGACCACGGAAGCAAATTAATTGGTGCGCATACATTTCCATCCGTCACGGAAAATCATCTTTCCCCACCCTCGCAAGCCGTCTGTTGACACACAAATTTATAAGTCGTTTCAACTGGCATACTCAAAACCCCGCACATTTGTATATGGTGTACGGAGTATAGACCACGAACAGTGAGAAATACCTAATGGACCAAGAGTTTAATGTCGTGGCCCAGAGAAAAAGACAAGATACCCACAAAAACCATGTCTGCGTTGTGGGCAGGGACCAGTTCCTGTTTACGAGTTCGGTGGTCGTGACGTTGGTCACTGTTATGCAGAGCGACACTACCTGTCCGGCGATGAAGGAGAAGATGAAACGTTCTGTCCAGAGACTCTTCCAGCGGGCCCAGACGCTACGCGCCAAGGCACCGAAGGATGAATAGTCAATCGGCGGCCTAACGAGCTCTTGCGATTGATCCTCCACAGGCGAGGATTGAACGGAGTACGCAGTATCGTCGGGGTCATCTTGTTTGTTGTCCATGGATCCGAGTCGCTGGGACATGGGGGTAATAATGATCCGGAGGTGGGCTTTTCTTATCAGACGGAAAACTGGCGTAACTGATGCAGAGTAACCCCAAAATTCGCACATGCAACAAGTGTGGTGTTAAACTTCTGTCATTGATTTGTGCCTGCAGACACGGCGTGTATTTGGCTAGAGAATGGCCATGGGCCTGAATGCCATATTAACTCCTCCCATCTCTCACGCAAGCAAATGGTTACTACTTGGCGCCAAGTGTGCAAATCCATTAAGTCAATGGTCTACAGTATAGTATGCTAAGTCCTGTCCTGGAAGAATCGCTACGGACGCGGGAAGCCCTCGTCAGCTCACTCATCTCGTCGACAAGTCAAAGGACCTTACTTTGAGATGCTTCAGCTGCCACGTACACGCGAGGACCAGCACCACGATCTGCAGCAAGCTGTACCACACTGCCTTTGAGTTGGTCGCCTCACTCAAATTGCGAAAGTCTGCTTCTCTCTCTCGCTGGTACTGCTGTTCACGACGGATGTCCTCCAGCTTTTGATTCAGGTCGCGGACCTTGCCCGCCAGTTCTGAGACATGACTACGGTCGCGCTCGACGTCCGCCTTGGTGTTGCCCACGACGACGTCCAGATAAAGTTTAATGTGTGTGCTCGACCACCACGCCGTGTAATTCGTTGAAAGACATATTTGGTGGTCACCAGACTCATGGGAGGTGAAGGTGAAGCGACTGTCGGGTGGTCCGCGAGTCTGAACGACAGAGTGACCAGTTTCCATTTCCTATAGACAGCGTTGATGAGCATGAATGTCCGACAGATCCATACATGCCACGTACCTCCACCTCGACGACAATGCCAAGGTCTGGTTCCAGCACATAGCCTTGTGCCTTTTCCTGCCACTCTAGCGCCCGGTAGTGTCCTGGAAAACGGCAGTCAGCTAGCATGCCCTCGCAGGTGGTTGTTGGAACACATGCCCTCGACAACAGTGTCAGAAGGAAGCTCTTCAATGAAACACCGCTTCTCGTTAGCATCGAGGTAGAAATGAAGGGCGTTTACTATCGTCAAAAAGTGTAATAATGGCAATAAGAAAGTCGCAGGGCGGAATGCGAACATCCTGCAACGCGTTGAGCAAATGAGCGAGACAACTCTATGGCAGAGGTGAAATGCATTTCGGTCACGTGATCAGTGGATGGTGAATACTTAGGCCTCGCGTTCATAACTTTTCTGTATCGACAACATGGCACCGCGGATACAACCTTCCCTCATCAAGAACAAGGTCAAGAGGCAAGAAGTTGCCTCTAAACAGAAGACAGCAAAAAACCAACAAAAACTTAAAAAACGACGGGCTCGAGCCAAGGAAGAGGCCAGTGATCCTGCTGCTAAGAAAGTTGGTACAATCGTGTCCGACCCGACAAACCTATTTATCGTTCAATTCTACGACAGAAAAGATTAGCGGAGAACGTTCCCTGTACACTCGACAACTCTCGCGAGAATGACCTCGCAATACTACCGTCATCGAAAAATCCCGACGGCACATCCTCCTTACAACTCGACGAATTGAACAGCGACATCGCCTCAGACCCGTTCTCGCGTTACTTCAGCTTTGAAGACGATCCAACTGTGCCACCCAAAGTACTCATCACGACCTCACCAAGAGCCTCAAAGTCAACGTATGACTTCTGCGACGAATTGGTTGGCATCTTTCCTGGGGCGGAGTACATTCGCAGGAAGAAGGGCAAGGGATTTGAGATCGGCCGCATAGCTGGGTGGGCAGCTGGGCGAGGGTACAAACACTTACTTGTTGTGAATGAGGATACGAAGAAGCCGAGTGTGTGTCGTCCTGTGTGTGCGTCCCATATCCTCTGACGATCAGCTAGATGCCATCACACTTGTCTACCTCCCAAACGGACCCGTCGCTTATTTCAAGCTCACGTCAATAGAACTCACGAAGCAAATATATGTAGGTTGTTTCTAGCCAACCTTTGTGAAAGGCGCTGACTCCTACGAGGGGCACGCACGAGCAACACCACATGACCCCGAGCTTATTTTGAACAACTTTTCCACCAGCCTTGGACATGCCATTGGACGAATGTTTCAAACACTATTCCCTCCTCTCCCTGAGTTCCAGGGTCGCCAGGTGGTAACTCTGCATAATCAGCGTGATTTCTTGTTCTTCCGAAGACACAGGTGAGCCAGATCAAACTGTATAATGGGTTAATCTGATGGTCGATCTGAGATACGCGTTCCGATCTGCGGAGAAGGTTGCTCTGCAGGAAATAGGCCCCCGCTTTACGCTAAAGTTGAGATGGGTAAAGAAGGGATTGCCGGCTGTCCAGAACTTTGGAGTTGCCCCGCCATCTCTGGAAATTTCAGTGGGTACCGAAGAGGCCGAGGAACCTGTCCATGAGTCTCCGCTGGAAGGTGCTAGAGATGACGGTGAAACAAAGCTAGATGCACCATGCACCCGAAAACCACCGAAGGACAATGATTTCCTATGGCAATGGAAGGTTTGTGATCTGCATTGCACCCGGACCAGTACTGATACTTGCCGTTAAGCCCGAGTTGGAAACTACAAGGCGGACATTCTTCCTGTGATTTATTGCGCCATCCAGTAGACGTGGTGACATCGCTCGTCAACCAATTAAGAGTATTGTAGCTTTTTGTAGTTACTTCTCAAGATGCCAAATTCAAAGAGCCAATAGTCGGTCGGGATAAGTTCCTGCGTGGCGTGAGACATGACAGTCCCATCCGACCAGTGACATTCAAGTTCTGCTTTACGGTCTTGAACAAGATATGTCTTCGAAGACTCCATTACCATCACCACAAGAAAATGTGAAGCCAAAGGATTACTACGCCAAGTTCACTGTGTGCCAATCAGCTTTACCCCTCTGTTGACCGTTCTCACCCAATACGCGGACTTCCAGGCTCGGAAATCGTACACGGAATACACCGAGTATGTCTTCACGATATTTCCTAGGACAATGGAAACTGAAGAACGCTCATAGTCCATGCGAGGAAGCGTCCAAAGCGTCTCTTGCTTGTATGGACCAGAATGGTCACAACCGAGACAAATGCATGGAATACTTTCAGGCTTACAGAGACTGCAAGCGGGCATGGGTACGAATCGCGCTCGTCATGTTAACCCACACAACTCTACTGAGTTCGCATACCTGCCCTCGCAGATCGACCAAAGACGGGCAGACCGTCAGCGCGGCCGTGAAACACCGATATGAGAGTTGTGTCGGGATTATAAGGTCATGACCTTTCGTGGAACCACGACTCCTTCCGGCGCGATAACTTTACTTTGCGGTCATGCTCGGTGAGAGCCTACTTTATATATTCCTCTGGGTTCATTCTGTAGAGAAAACAAATCCGTTTGGGGTGTACGGCGAATTTCATGCCGTAGACGAGGCACACAAATGTCACAGTATTTGTTCACCTTGGCAGAACGGCCGGGGTCAGTGGCATAGTCGTTCCTGGACTTGAAACTGTATATAGCTTTATGGGAGGTCTCTCATTTTTCACTTGGCCATGACTAGGATGTTTAGCATGCATCATTCTTACGCGTCTGATAGCGAGAGGAACTCGGCGGGGGCTTCAACCCATCTGTTGAGCCTAGGTGGTCTGAGAGTTTTCTAAACATATGTTGTCGAGACAAAAGTAATAAATCTTGCCGAGTCATTACCTTCAAATGAATCGTTATCTATCAGCTTGAACGGGTGATGCTCCTAGGGCAATTCAAACTTTGCTGCTTGACGAGCTGAAAAGTTGTGATGGGAACAAGAAACTAACGAGTATGACGACTACATACAGAGAACGAGATATAGCTATTGTCGACATTACGCAAACAACTATGATCTGTGTGCAGTAAGCACAGCTTACGACTCGGGAAGGGGAGGAGGTGCATCTGGCTGCGGAGCAAAGATAATGTTAAGAGGGGGGGTAGTCTGACTCTCCTCGTTAAGGACAGTCGCAATAATAGAACGGCCAGCGAACGACCGTCCTGCTAGCGCCTTGAGAGCAGCTTGTGCAGAAGAGGCATCAACAAACTTCACGTACACCCTTCCAACTCCGGCAGCCTCGTCCGCGCGCTGTGCATCGATAGCGGTTTGTTGGCCCGGTTCCCCAGGAGCCCACTTGGATTTATCCTTCTTGACAGGTCGAGGAACGCGGAGATCCTCAACTGGTCCATATCTGGAACATTCCTCTTTAACATCTTCGTAGATATCACCATATTCTTGATCGTCGACGAGATCATCCGAGGTAACCATGTTCAGCATGAGGAGAATCCGTGCGTTCGCAGTGTTATTTTCGCCGGCCGGCATGATTGGTCGAGGAATTTCTGGGAATTGGTCATAGGGCAGATTCGGCATCCCGGGCTTCGCGCCAACAGAAGCCCTTTGAACGACTAAGTAACGGTCTCCAAGCTCCATGCCGTTCAAGCTTTGAATAGCGACGTCAGTAACAGTGGCATCGACATATTCGAAGAATGCAAATCCCTGAGGAAAACGGTGAGACATTTGTAACAGTTACGGAGACAAAGGTGCTGACCTTCGAAAGACCGTTACCGTTTTCCCGGACGAGGTTGAAGGCTTTAAGCTCTCCGAAGCTTTTCAGCAACTCCTGTACCTGCTCCTCATTCAAGTAAGCTGGGAGTCCGCCAACAAACACTTTGTTGATCGAATCTGGCACGTTGGTGGACACGACGCCTGGAACGTGAATGTTCGGTGCAGACATGTCAATACCACCATAGTCTTTGGGTCGACGAATTTTAAGGGGGCCATTAATGAAGATGATACCGTCGAACGCCATGGCTGCTGTCGCGTCTTCAGAGCTGCGGAACTAGAATTGCTATCAATACGACATGACAAAATAGGAAGAATTGAACCTTACTTCGATAAAGGCGTAATTTTTTTCATAGTTGCATTGGACGGCGAGGACAGGATTTCCAGGGCCACCTGTACCGATACCCATATCAATCATCTTGGAATTGAAGAAATCGGCCAAGTTCTGTTCATTCACGTCCGAAGTAATGCTGCCAATGTATAACCGACGGGATTGCCTTGAAAGGTTGGGGTTGCTGCCGATACCCATGCCAAAAGTCTGTACAGGAATTGGGGGTGGAAGGCCAGCGATACCGAGGATAGGCGGGACCTGGGTACGATTAGCGCCTGGCAAATTGAAAAGCCCTGGGTGTCGAGATCGTGAGAAAATGGTCGTATTGCGAATACAAAGACTTACCTGTTTGCTTCGCTTGCATGGCTGAATATTGCTCGTATCCGGGGGCATGAACATCCCATCCTGAGGCTTTTCGTTTTCGTTGAGACAACGGAACAGCACCTTCGGGTGTTGGGGACCTTCTCTCCGGAGTGCCAAGTCCATCTTTTCCCCTTGCTCGGCCACCACGGCGATGAGGCGAACCGGCGTCTTCAGCGCGACCTCGACGGTGACTAGGGTCATCATCACGTCGCTGATCACGGCGTCGGTCTTCGTCATGAGGACGTCTATGGTCATCAAAATCTCTTGGGCGTCCACCATGGTCACGGGGCGTTCCACGCCTGTCATCTCGGCGGTATCGGTCTCTGTCCCGATCTCTGTGGCCATCCCGTTCCCTATCTCTGTAGTCACGGTCTCTGTGGTGTCCGTCGGTATGCCTCCGACGTTCACGGTCCTCGCGGTACCCACGGTCGGCGCGGTCTAAATGAAAAGAAGGAAAAGCAGTTTGCGTGAGTAACGTGTGTTGCTGCTGAAGACAGCAGATTGGCGGTGCGAGGGACATCCACGGGAAGGGCTAGCTGACAAAGAAAAAGGGAAAGAATCACAGTGCACAGATGCTATGATGCACCATGAGCTCATTGTTGCCAAGGAGAAAGGAAAAGCGAGCAAACGCGGGGAGGAAGCCAAGTACCTCCATCGCCTCTCATTGAGTACGAATTGGCGTTTATGGCTACCTGTGAAAAACTGCTGGATGGAGTTTTATGAACCTTCGACTTACCGGCTGAGTCTGCCATTTGTGTATTTTTTTCTGTCTCGTTCAACCTGGAATGTGGTTTGTGGTAAAACGACAGAAACTCCGCGCGAGACCGGGTTGCAGAAAGTGCTGATATCAGCAGCGAGACCCCGTGCACCACACGCTAGCTCAGCCGAGTCAGCGCAGTCCAACGTCTTTCGTTCCGCTCGACCATGCCTACTGACCTTCCATATGCCGCCGACGCCCAGGTCTCCTTGTCCTTTGACGAACTCGAGGTGTGTCTATCTGACATCCTTTCACAAGCCTTTAGCTGAGGCCTGTCCAGGTGCTGCGACTGCAATACCAGAAAGAGCTTGCTCAGTCCCACGTCACTGTTCAGACAAAGTTCAACTATGCCTGGGGTTTAGTGAAAAGCCCAGTTCGCGAGCACCAGGTGGAAGGCGTCCGGATACTGCAAGGCATGTCCTTCCTGCTGCTGCCAGGATACTGCCGCTGATAGTGTTGCCCACCAAGACATATACCGTACAGAGCCTACACGACGTAGAGAGTGTCTGTATTATCTTGCACTCGGGTATTACAAGATGGGTAACTATTCAGACGCGAAGAGTTTTAATGGTCGGTGCCCTTGGTTATGAGTCTTGGCGAACCCCTCACTGTCAATTGCAGATCTCTTGCTGGAGAGGGAGCCGACCAACCTCCAGGCTGAAAGTTTAGCATCCCTCATCGAACAGGCTGTCACGAAAGGTTTATGCTTCTCAGTGTGGGTGATTTGGTCTTCATTGATCATTTGATTGTAGAAGGATATGTCGGGATGGCCCTTGCGGGAGGAATAGCTGCTCTAGGCACGCTTGTTATTGCTGGTCTCATACGGCGAGCAGCTCGTAAATGATATCGTTGCACGTACTAACACCTCGCCGTCTCATTCTACATGTTTGTATTGCTCATTTGGCACGTCGTTCAATTGTTACCTACACTACACCCCAAAACACTACACCAAATTCTCATTTATTGTATCCTGTTATTCATGCTTTGCATTGGAAAGCACAACTAGGTCCCAAAATTGATAGTGCAACGTATGTCGACACTCGTGCGCTTGACACGGCCAATAGGTAGTTATATTAATTTACGCGACCGTCCTAGGGCGACAGCAAAAGAGTCACTTTTCAATGCAAGCGTGATATAGATACGTGAGTTGAGAGCAAAGGTACATCTACAGTCGTGTTTCTTGGATTGAGTAGTCAATGAAAGATGCCGTATGGACGAAGAATATGATGGTTTCTGTCGAAGGGCTGAGTCATTTATCATGTTTCACCATAAGAATCGTATGTCATGTAGGAAGAAAGTTGGCTAAGGCGAGCATGAGTTGCAGTGCGCTATAGATCTCCCTTGCTTACCTGCTTGGGTATCCATCTGTCCAGTAGTAAGCTACACGACAATCAAAATCAATGTGCATATAAGTAATTTAAGACTCGGGCTCACCTTGAACGAGACTAAACCGATGAACAGGAATGATATGCATGCTCCAACCTCAAAAATCAACCATACACATGCCCAAACTATCGTACTCAGTGGGATGGTCAACCACGCATGAACGGGGCGCTCTTACAATGGGCAGAGATACGGGGGAACATGATGTTAAACTGTGTGCAATCGGAGTCATTAGCCTTGCGAAAGAATTTATCGTCTGCAATGTCCCCTGCGAAGAAATCATATGCGAAGCCGTAATGATACAGACCCTACTTACAAACCACGAAGAAAACACTGTGAAAGCGTGTTAGAACAATGACAGATGAGAGTGGAAGACGCTAACTTCATGACGCCAACGAATAAACAGTACCACCTTAGTGCTTGGCTATGGAAAGATGAGACATGCGCGGGCGGTGCACCCGATAATCACCTACGCGTGGTCAATGAACCAGAAGCCGACCAGAAGCCCCTCGTAGAGGAGTGTGAGCAGTATAGTCCTTCAGCTGGTAAGCTGACCAGATAGGTCAAAAGCAATCTGCTTACTTACAGTTTATCGCGAACGAGGACAAGTGGGGTGACCAATCCAAGGCCGAGCACAAAGCTGAGTATTTTGGCAACTAGGGTATCGAAACCACCCAACATGAATACACCACCGAAGATGGTAGAACCCAGGTATCCAGCAGGTAATATTATCATTGGTTTACCACCTTCTACGAGTGTTGCTCCGCCCAAGTATGGATCGATGGTGACAGATACTATCGTTCCGCCAGTCAGAATTGCCTAGTGAATGTGATCGATTCAAGTATAAGATGAGGATGGTTTACGATGGGTATTATGACGAACAACCCACTGCGATTATGTGGCAGAGCTCGTGCCAACCGATGGTGAATAGCTTCAACGGATTGATCAGCGTTCGAGCGCCTGGGATATTCCACATTCCGAAGATGACGACAGCGTATACGACTGTCTGAAGCGCCGGTGAAACGTCAATTGAGTTCGATATGCACCCGGTTGCTTTACATACAACGTATAGAACGACTACCTAAACGGGTGTACTCTGGTAAGTGCTGCATTGAGGGGTTCTGGCTGCACCGATGGCAATGCACGAACCTGGTCATGCGTCGGGGACAACGGCGGGGTATATGACGGGGTGGGCAATACTCCTGCGGGAGGCCCTGCGGGTGAGGTCGTAGACATGAATGGACAGATGAACTGCCGCTGAGGAGAGAAAAAGCAAAAGTTTGGATCGGAGGAAAGTGGGGTTGAACACGCGAATCCTCGTGCAGACCGCAAGGCCGAATTGCTTGGAAGACGAGGAGAGTACTTCAACCGGGTCTCCGCGCCACATGGCAATTGCCTTTCGTGGAAATCCGAATCGCGTCAGTCACGTGCAAACGCGTTGATTACTTTTTTAGAACTCCGCCCTAAAGACTTGATAAATAGCAGTCGCGTCATGGGCGTTCCTCTCTCTTGCTCTTACCCTCACTATTTTTTTTGACCAGCCTGCACTATTGAACAATGGTGGGTAGCCATATCTTTTTGCTGCGTTTTGGCTGACCTGTGTGAAAACAGTCTGGAAAAGGAAAAGCGTGAGTTTGCCCTAGTCCTGGACAGGACATGCAGACGCTCACGGAAAACGTAGTGGAAAGTCGTCTTCTGGAAAAACTGGTGGCGACGCAAAGTCTCAGTCCCGTTCGTCAAAAGCCGGCTTGCAATTTCCTGTCGGTCGTATCCACAGACTGCTGAAGAAGGGCAATTACGCTCAGCGTGTTGGAGCAGGAGCGCCTGGTATGTTCAACAAGTGGGCTTCAGTGAATTCAGTCCTCACAATTGCCAAGTATACCTTGCTGCTGTGCTCGAGTACCTGGCCGCAGAGATTCTCGAGCTAGCAGGTAATGCTGCTCGTGATAACAAGGTATTACCTCTCGTTGGATGTCAGACACACAGCTCACCCGTTTAGAAACAACGTATCGTCCCTAGGCACCTTCAGCTCGCCATCCGAAATGATCAAGAGTACGGTATCTCACAGGGTTGAGCAAGCATGTTTATTAATGACCGTTCCAGATTGAACAAACTTCTGGGAGATGTCATCATCAGTCAAGGTGGTGTCGTGCCGTTTATTAATCCAGAACTGTTGCCATCAAAGTCCAACAAGGGGAAGAAGGACGGTGCCTCGCAGGAAGTCTAGAAATACATATACCCTTTTGTTTTTGCATGTACCTTTGCTTTGTATCATCGTACGTTGTCTTTATAATTTACAGTATGCTTCGTATAACCATCTGCTCCACGGAGAATTTGGGGTCGAGTGTCTTTGCGTCTCGAGTGGTCATTTTCGAAGTGTTAGTATGCTGACCACAAGATAATTCATGTAAACTGTAAATCTCGACCATCATAAATCAATGTATACAGCATTCGTGAAACATGCGCATAAGTAATCAACTATGAAGCAAGCTGCATATCCTCGACCGAGCATCCCAGTCAACTAGTCTAATCTTTAGTCACTACTTATCCACCACCTCATCTTCAGCGTCGCTCGCCATAGTTCTTCGAGACAACACACCTGGGGTACGCCCGATACCTCTCTTCGAATCCGCCCCTCCGCTTGCGGCAAGACGGGATGTTCCTCCAGACAGCCTCTTGTAGCTCGGAGACGGGGGAGGTGACGCCGCAGACGAGCGGTTATTGAAATTAGCAATCATGCCACTCACATTGCTACCCTGTTGACTCCTCGGAGCCCTCGATAAACGCGGTCCACGAACCGCTCCCTGTCCTGACGTATGCCTCGTCAATCCCGACTTGGCATTCGTCAAAGGCTGATCTTCAACAGCGGATTCACCGCTGGCAGTAATCGACGGCGAAGGACTACGTGCTTGAACTGGAGATGCACTTCCAGAACGGAAAGCTGAATTACGCCTGAGTGATTTGATGGGATTCTGGGGCGTGGCAGGAGTCATCACAGCTGCTGGAGAAGACACGGGTTTTTCTTCCACAATTGGAGGCGACGCAGGTGGCGAGACAAACGTGGGCCGCGCAGGCGGTGCGTCATCGATTTCGGGAGGTGGTTCTCTGAAGGCAGGACGGGGCGGCATGTCATCCGTCTCGGGAGGGGGTTCCTTGAAGACAGGACGAGGAGGAACAGTGTCATCCTCTTTCGTTGTGGGTTCAGGGACGTCATATTCCGGTGCAGGAGCTTCGATCGATTCCGGTTCAGTTGGGATGATTACGGGTTCTTCGATTTTCGTCGTAGGTGGCGAGGCTGATGCAACTGCCTCACTCTGAGGTTGCGAGGAAGCAACCTTTTGAGCGGCTTGCTGAGCGGCAAGAAGTTCTCTGCTTGGGGCGCCTACCGAAATCCTGCCACGGCTCATCCGCATATCAACCGGCGCAGTACGTTTTCTAACTGGTACACGACGTTCTGATTCATGCTTTTTTTTGGCAATCGTGGGGGGTAAAAGATTGTCGTAATTCTTCAGCAGGTCGAGAAACAGCACTTGGACAATTTTAGCATCAAATGGGAACGAGGGAACAAGCCACTTACGCGTAGGGTGTCGATCTTGGATGGATAGCTCGGTCTCAACCTTGGGCCGAATGATCGCTAAGCAGAATAACAGCTCAACCACAGGTAAATCTAGTTTCACGAGAAGTGCTTACTGCGACCAATTGACAACGCAAGTTTAGTCATATAAATATCAACTGGTTCTTCGGCAACGGTGGATACTATCAAGGTGCGAAGATGCGTCATGAGGGCATTTAGGACATAAAGGTGGACTTTAGGAAGTCGTTGAAGGGTTGTTTGCAGATCTTGCAAGTGTTGTTCCTCAGACGGTTCCCCGTCCGCCTTGGCCGCTGAGCCCACTGTCGGATATAATTTCCTTATGTCGTCCCAGCCTTCCCACAATGCTAGGGGAGGATCAAGTTCCAAAACCCACAATTTAACACAGCCAGCAAGAACAGGCGGATCATACTTGGCAAGCATCTCGGAGGAAAATGGCTGTCCAGGTAAAACTGCGTTGAGAGCTTCTCTGAGGTGGTGAAGAGCCGGAAGGGGCACGTCATAAATCCAGGCTCTGCGTTTTTCTGGGAATGATGGATCAGACCACAATGATATCCAGTTATCTTGATAGCTCACCTGCATCGTTAGGCAGCCTTGTGTAAGATTCCGTGAGGCCATCCAACAGCGCAGTGAGAACAGGAGGGATGATTTCTTTCTTTTCCTCACCAGAAGTGAGAGTGCTCCAGCCACCTTCTGCCCACTTGCGGAGATCAATGCCAAAAACGACATCGGACTCGTCATGGGCAACGGACTCGTAAAGCTGAGGTACGGGACGGAAGGGACCTGTGCGGTAACGCTCCATGAGAGCAGTCAAATCCGAGTCCGGCTGGTATGATGCAATGAGTGTTGCTGATTTCTCTAGAGTCGGCTCGAACGCCTTCGGTAAATTAGCCAGGGTTCCTTGATATTGAAGCAGGACTGCAGGGCAGGGCACATGGGTTTAACACAAATATCAGCAAGGGGAAGGAGTCACAAACCGGTCTTGACCGCTGCAAGGCGTTCTAATTCCCATTTCTGGAGCTTCTTTAGCATATCCTCGATTCTCTCCTCCAACGCTAGTCGTTGTCTGTCGAGCTTCCTCACAGAGACACGATACAGTTTATCAGCCTCATCAGCCTCGTTACGAAGCCTAACGTGTACTGGCTCGTTCTGAGAGTTGGTGTTGAGGGCCTTCGTTACGACATTGACCAGATCACCAGAACGCTTCAACAGATTATCGGTAATCTGGTTTCTCTTCGCCGGAGTGGCTGAGACCTCAGATACTTTGCCCTCAAGGTCAAACGCCTGTCGTGTGGTGTCATGAGGATCGCGAAAACACCAATGTAACAACTAACTTTGGGACGGAATTGGTAATATGCATCATCGGCATGTTCAAACTGGTTTCCAAACTCGCCAACCCTGCGGAGGAGACCATCTCTTTCTGTGAGATCCCTTGCACCTTCCTCCGCCAAGTCGATATTACCACCGAAACCAGGTATGTTGCTGTTCAGCCATTCAACAAACTCCGAGCCCGAGAAACAGTCAGAATATTCCCCGATAAGTGGGAAACGAATGGGTCTGAGAGGCAGCTCGACAGCAGCGCGTGTAAGCAGGTTAGATACGGCTGATGGTGATAAAGACAAGCCAGCCAAAAGAATTGGAGTAGGGGGAAGTGGTGCCGTGGATGAGACTGGAATGGGTGAGGCAACCTCCACTTTCGAAGGGGGCAAGGGTGGTGACATGGGAGGAGGGGACGACCCAAGGATGGGTGAGGGTGGTTCAACGGCTTTCCCCTTGCCCTTGTCGACTTTCGGCGACTCTTCTTCCTTTTCCTCGGTAGGTTCATGTGCTGCATCGGACGTGGCAGCAGACGCCGCGGATGCGACGGCCTTGCGCTGAAATTCCCTGAATCGTTGCGCAATGCGCTCGGAAACGGTAGCAGAGCGCTGGGGTGTACGGGCGTCACGCGGCGCGAGCCTTGGCGAAGTCGTGTAGTGGTCGCCCAAATCGTTATTGGGTGCAAATTTGGCACTGTTTATGGGTCAGCATACACGGGATGGTCAAGGGTTACCCATACTCGTCCTCGGCTTCGTCTGCTCGACGTGTTTTTGCTAGGTATGCATTCTTCAACTTGATTACCTATAAAGAGAGAGAGCTGGAGCTAGGCGAGTGAGGGTCGGGAGGAGAGAAGAACAGACCTCCTTCTGGGCATCCTCATAGTAGCGCAACCAATTATTCAAAGCGGTCCCTTTGCTCGAAGAGAGCCGCTCCTGTTTGGCAAGGATTAAAGGACGTCTAGGCATGCATGAACATGAGCACCTTGTAACCTTGAGCCCAGACATGGAATGGCTCGACGACTAGCGTCTGAAGGTCATTGGCGATATCCCTGTGGATCTGACCTTGGGCAATGGACTCTGCCTGAAGTTCGCGGAACGTCACGAGCAGGGAAGCTCCGTCATCTCTGTCGAAACCAGCTTTGAAAGATAGTTGTGCGGACCAGATTCGGCGGAGAAAGTGAGGACATACTTTGTGAGCTAATCGCGAGCGGGTTGAGTAAGGCTGTCGCGAGCTGATTCTCTGCGCTTGCACGTGCCTGAGCATAGGTGAGGATGGGGTCACATGGAGTGGGGGATATGCATACCCGGATAAATGCGACAATCTCGTCGTTCTCGGCGACCCCCTGGAACGAGTGGGTAAAATGTGAGCAAGGCGAGGGGGTGGCATACCTGCTCGAGCTTGCTATAGAGGACTTCGAGGCCGCTGCGGTAGTCGTGGGACCAGAACGAGTTGGTGAACGTCAACGGGAGCGAGAGGACCGCCATGGGCGATGTGCGTCGGTGTGCGTGTTCAAGCTGCGCTCGTCACCAGGTCCAAGCTAGTGGCTCTGTCAATATCGTGCTCGGACATTGCCGACTTGTCCTCGACCGCCCTTTTTTTTTTTCCGGTTCTGATAGGGTTCTTATTTACTCGTTTGCCAATGGGTCATGCTTCAAACAGGCTCTACTCGACCGCCTCCAAGATCGCCATTTCAGCGGCCCATCTGAACCACTTTCCTCCAAGAGAGGCCGTCGTCAGGCAGGCAGGCAAAGTTGTATTCGATCCACAGTCCTGGGCTGCACTACAACCACCGCCCCCATCCGCCTTGACCGCGTTTTCGCATCGTATCGGCCTAGGTTCGATAGCAGACTCTCCTGACACCATTCGACGCGCCTGCACCCACAAGTCTTTCGTGAACCTCCATGCCAAGTACTACCCCTCCAGTCCAGCTCCGCCAACGAATGCAGACCTGGCAGCACTGGGTAACTCCCTCATGGGCCTCTTCGTCTCTGAATACCTACACGCTTCATACCCCCATCTCCCAACCCGTGTCCTCAAGGCCGCAGTCAGTGCTCACGTGGGTCCCTTGACCTGTGCCAGCGTCGCTCAGGAAATGGGTGCTACCCCTCTTTTGCGCTGGCATAGACAGGTTTGTTCATCGACCGTGTCCCAACTTGATCACACTGACCTTCTGTTCTCAGCCGTCAACGCCTACGTCGCCTCCACTCTTGCATTCCGACGCGCTCGCATCAATACCGCGCGCGTTGACGGCAATAGTGTACCAAGAGAGGTCGCTCTCCACAGCTCGCAAATTCGTCCATTCGTTCTTCTTAAACCGTCACGTCGACTTGCGGACCATGTTAAAATTCCGAGATCCAAAACGCGCTCTTATGGAGACTGTCGTAAAATTTGATAGGGAACGACCAAAGTCAAGGTGAAATTATGCCCTCATCATAGGTGTACAACCACGTGCTCATTTCTCTCAGACTTTTGAAAGAAACAGGCCGGTTTTCAAACTCGCCGATATTCGTTGTTGGAATATACTCGGGCGCGGACAAACTCGGCGAAGGCTTTGGTAGTTCACTGAAAATGGCTGAGTACAGAGTATGTGATCAGCCTTTGTTTGGATCAACATTGACCATTGAGATTCTGCCCAGGCTTCCGAGGATGCCTTGCATCGGTTATACCTCACGAGGACTCCGTCTGACCTTCTCCAACTTCCTTCGTCGACCTTCGATCCCCAGGGTAACATTTACAAGCCCGCTCCTATGGTGGACTACACCCCAGGTGTCCTTGGTGAGACCGAGGTCCTGTATGCCAGTTCCGGTCGCAGCGGAATAATCGCTCCCAAACGGCCATCGATAGAGCAGTTGGCAAGTAGGAAGGCTGATGTATGATACTTACACGGTTAATTGCATGCTCGTTATCGAAATGCTTTCAGGAGCACGTGAAATATCGGCTCAACAGATCATTATTGCCAAATGGCGCAAGGTGTGATTCCAACCCACGCAGGATTAACAGAGGTTCGATGTCGTCCGTGAAGAATTTTTGAGCCAGAAAGTTGAAAGAGCCAAATCCCCTCGCCAGGCTGTCAGTTGCGTACTTTGGTGAACAGAATCTAGACGATTATCGTGCACATGAGGCACAAAGGTGACCTTTTATCTATTAGTCTAATGCATCAACCTACAGCCCTCCCATCGTCGTTCGCCAAACCATATAGGCCTAATAATCATTCTATGAAAATGGTACAGTACAAGATAACCATGCATGGATCACCATCGACTATGAGGGAAAGGAATGTGTGTCATTCCGAGGCGACCGCGAGGTCCTGCGTCGTCTTCGTCTCCCCTTTCGTCTTCTTCGCTCTCGGAGTCTGGGATCGATCTTGTGACCCCATCCCAATTAACGTCAGTTACCGACTCCCTCAAACCCCCCACATCGCAATCACGAACATACATACAGTCTGAGAAGACGAGCCGCCGAAGACCACGACCTTCCGCTTGGCGACTGGAGAGAGCGTCATAGAGACATGGTGCACTGCAGGAGCAATCGTTGGGATTGCCCTGCGACCGACCGTAGCATTTTTTGGAAAAATCCACACTGTAGAGCTCCAACTCCTCCAAGGCGGGCGCAAATACCTGACCTGAACCAGATTCCAGGTTTCCATGGTTGTTCTTCGGGCGATGATGAGGGGCAAGGGAAAGCACTCGGACCAAACCCTGCAAGTTGACTTCGGATAGTTTGATGTGCCGCAACTCCTGAAGGTGTCCAAAAGTCTTTATCCAAAAGGCTGATGAGAGGATGGTCCCCATATCAAAGCTCAAATGGGCACTCTGAAGGTTGGTCAGGGGCATGCTGCCACAAACGCCTACTACGAGGTCCTCGCGATCCTTGAGCAATGACGTCCGTAGGACAACGTCAACCTTGACTGGAATATTGCAATCCCAATCCTCGCATAGCTGACCCAGGTCATAAGACGTTGTGGACGCCGAGAACGCACGACGACCAAAATCACGTTCGGCCGTGCTGAAAATGAAGCCTACTGTCGCCGATGCAGTTTCGATGAAGGAAGTACGGATGATGGGAACGAGGGCGAATCCCTGGTACTTGGATGCGATGAATCGTTTTGCGAGAAGAGGGTAGATTAGGGTGTAATCCTCAGCACCTGCTTCGAAACAACATCGTAATCTGACTTCTGTCTGCATCGGAAGGTTAAAACAAGACAGAAGCAGGACAACCGTCGAGAACGGTGCAACGATTGAAAGACGGGAAAGCTGAGGGAAACTGAGCTTTTCCGAGTCCTCGAAAGACTGGCCAGTGGAGTTGCCGCGAGCGCTAGGGAGAGCGTTCTCAAGATGCATATATGCGAGGTCCTGCATGTGGCTGAGTGCGGCCTTGAGCTCTGCAAGTGTCGGCTGCAAAGAAGTACCAAGATCGCGCAGCCTGAGGAACGTTAGACCACGAAGTGTTGGAGATGTCAGTGGGAACGCGTAGTTCACCAACTCTAGTTTGCGGAGGGCTGGAGTGTCCCCGTCAAAGAGGGCGCCTGAGACCGGAGTGGGTTCGCTGAGGTAGTTGGACCTTTCCACAGAGATCCGTAAACTTTGCAGGAGGGGAGCAGGTGAAGAAAACAACAACAAAATACGTTCGGCTTCCTGGCGCGTGAGCCGTAGGCAGAGATCTTGAATACGGTCTGCTTGAGGTGCCACCTTTCTCAAAAGATTCAACTCCTTTGACTGCTTTGGGTAGTCGTAATCCATGCGAACTTTCAACGGTGCCGTCTTTGATCTGGAAAGCAACTCGTCTGTCCACTGTTGCGAAGACACGAACAGGAATGACCAGAGAGTCGAACAGTTCAATGCAACATCCCGCCAATGGCGACAAACATGGGAAACGTCGACCCAGTCAGGTACGCGGTAGCCTGAGAATCGGTCTTGTTGACGACTGCGAGCGCAATGGATGAACATGGACGCAAGAATCTCCGGTGGAAGGCGAGAAATGGGCGACAAGGAATTCCTCTGGGTGCGGAGGTTGGATAACACCAAGGTCAACGCCGCAATCTCGTCGTCAAGACGCGCCTGGACGTCAATGATCATGTTTGAGGGTGAAACTAGACAGTCTCCCGCGATTGGTGGGGATGGCGAAACCATCGCTGGGGCAACCCTGACTCCCTGAGATCAGGCTCAGGAACACTCGGAACTGAGTTTATCGATCAGTACAGGCTGCCGGAACTCTGTACACACACCATTGAGACGTACAGTGTTTCGGATGCGGCCCTTGATACAATTATGACGGTCGGTAGAATATTGAGTCTAGTAGTCTAACAAATTTGTGCATTCTACGACCGACCGGATCGTACCGGTAAGCACATCGTGCCACAAACAAAACTCAGTACTCAACTTCGCATCATCGGACATGTTGGCAGATACGGTGAGAGCGCGGAATATCACTTTAACCGGCATCTGCTGGATTTCACCCGCCCTTCGGATAAACGATATCGCTTGTCGTTACCATCGTCCCTCATGTCTGTACCACAGGGCAAGATCCCAGGAGAACTTCCAGGCCTCAAACCGAGCCGGGCAACGCCCAACGTCTCCTCGAGAGCCGTAAAGGCAACCCTTCTCGCGCTAGCAGCCCTCGCGATCACATGTTTCACGAGAATCACTTATCAGCAGCTCTGGCATTGCATCCAGAGCGCATCTCGCGACATAGCCAACGACGATTTATGTCCTCAAGCGCCTGAGCTGGTTCCAGTGAAGAACAACGCATTATGGGAGACACTAACCGAAATCTACGGGACTGAGGTATTCCGATCGAAGGCAGTTGACTGGCTCTCTGGAGCAATCCAGATCCCGTGAGTCTGGCGGTAGGTTGTAGTACACACAACTCACGCATGAATGATTGAACAGCACTGAATCCTATGATCAAATGGATCCCATAGGGGTAGACCCGCGCTGGGAGAAATTTGCCGTGTTCCATGATTATCTCGTACAAGCGTTCCCTATGGTGTATGTCATGATCTGCCAGGCCGTGTCACGATTGCAAAATTGACGTTTGTCATAGGCATTCGACCCTTGAATTGACCAAAGTGAACACCTATGGACTGATCTTCGTGTGGAAGGGTTCAGATGCTACTCTGAAACCCCTACTCCTGGCTGGCCACCAAGGTCTGGACAAGTGATACAATCACCGCTCTTGGTTTCACCACATTTTCTCCAGATGTCGTGCCCGTGGAACCCACGACGTATGATGCTTGGACTTACCCTCCTTTCTCGGGTCATTTTGATGGTTTGTTATCAAAAATTCCTCTACGTCATCGTTCATATAGATGTCATT
Organism: Boletus rubroflammeus; assembly: GCA_038090375.1. Taxonomy (NCBI): domain Eukaryota; kingdom Fungi; phylum Basidiomycota; class Agaricomycetes; order Boletales; family Boletaceae; genus Boletus; species Boletus rubroflammeus. Next base: position 7,766 of record JBBPMQ010000193.1, on the reverse strand, counting down.
CACAGGCAACTTAATCTGGGGACGAGGCAGCGCAGACGACAAGAGTGGATTGATCGGCATACTGTAAGATTCCTTCGTGGCTGCCCCACTCAAGGTTGTCGAGTACAATAGGTCGGCGATGGAGACCATGTTGGCAAATGGCTATCAACCAGCCCGAACGGTGGTACTTGCCTCGGGGTTCGACGAAGAGAGCAGTGGAACATTTGTAAGGTGAACCCGATGATCTGGCTTAATGTTGACGTCCCACAGGGTGCACAGACCTTGGCGTCAGAGCTGCTGGAAATGTTTGGCGAAAACGGATTCGCTATGTTGGTTGACGAGGGCGGTAAGGTGGACGAGCCTGGTAGGTGATACTAGACTGCTGATGCTAGTGTTGCAGCTGGCTTCGGAGAGCAATATGGACAAGTCATTGCTACTCCTGGTATCGCAGAGAAGGGTTCAGTTAATGTCATGATCGAAGTTACCACACCCGGGGGACACTCTAGTTTGCCTCCCACTCACACGGTTGGCACCAGATATTCAACCGTTTACTGTGCTGACACTGGCTGTAGAGCATCGGTTTACTGGCAGGGTTCCTCGTTGCCATTGAAAATAATCCTTTCGATGTTCATCTGGTCAGCGCTTGACGACGTACTGTCTGATTGTATCGATGAACATTTCTTAGGCACGTGGTTCGCCGATGTACAAGAATTTCCAGTGCTTGGCGCGACACGCACCAGACCTACCAGGCACACTGAGGAGAAATATTATCGGCGCTGAGCACTCTGACCAGGCTTTACGGTCCGCGGAGAAAGAACTGTTTAGAAATGCCACAATCAAGAACCTCGTGGGTACAACTCAAGCGATCGATCTTGTTCACGGGGGTGTGAAAGTCAATGCACTTCCGGAACGCGCCTATGCGGTTATTAACCACCGTATCTCGGTTGAAAGGCAAGAGACTTACGAGACAATTGTGACACGACGCATATTGATCTTGGGTCATTACATAGTTCTGTGGCTGCTACGCGAGAGCGCGATGCCCAGTTGCTGAAGTCACTTGCACGCGAGTACAATTTGTCGTACATTGCGTTCGACGTCGATATGGATGGAGATAAGACCACAACAGCTCGTGGCACGGTGACGCTTTCTACAGCGTTCGAAAGCGGGCTTGAACCCGCACCGATTACGCCAATTGATGGGGATGTGGTGCCTTACCGACTGTTGTCAGGGAGTATCAAAGCTGCCTACAACTCCCACCGAGCGATTTCTGGGGACGACCATATCATCGTAAGCCCTGGAATAATGTCTGGCAATACTGGTGGGTAAATCAGCTGGGAGGGATGTTCGGGCTGACGGACGAGATGCAGACACGAGATTCTACTGGAAGTTGACGTCACATATTTTCCGTTATGGACACTTTGATGGGGCAGCTGGGGGGACAATACTTCCTGGTGTGCACACGGTCAATGAGGGTGAGCACGCTGGATGATGTGGAGCGCCTCTGACGTGGTCGCCAGCTATATCGGCTTCAAATTTTGTTGAAATTATCCGGTTCTTCACGGCCTTAATTCTGAACGTGGACGAGTCGGTGCTTCTGCCAGTGTGAACTGCTGACGTTAATATGGAGATGCGCTATTGGCGCTGTTGTCGACTGCGCGTGACACTTATGTCTTTTCGGAGATAAAAGTTGGAGTAATTTGGGCGTGAATTTCGAGACAACTTGTAGTTTTTGTTATTAGTGCGACCCTGTTGGCACACAATTATATCGCCGATCGCGTCCGTTACATAATTACTAGTAGTAACCCGTGTTACTGTTCGGATCTGATGCCGACGGAGCCAAGCGACCTTGGCTTTCCTAAAAAGGAATTTTGTTTATCATTTATTTCTGTAATGCCTTGTGCGTGTTTTTCACTCTTCTTGTCTCGTTCTCTTTTTGCCATCGTTCGTCGTCATGCACCTCAACGCCCTCGTCGCTCTTTTCGCCCTCTTCGCCGCTGTCGACGCCAATGACCGCCATGCTCATCTCGCAAAGAGGCAATCCGTATCCGCCTCCACCACCACCACCTCCGCCTCTAGCACCACCACCTCGTCCGCGTCGTCTTCCGGTTCCTTCGCCTCGTCCGCTACCTCAGCGACGGCCTCCAATTCCACTGGCTCTGCTTCTCCTGTCCCCACGACGCCAGTCGGAACGACAATCCCCCCGCTGAGCCAGATCACTTCCGGTATGGCTACACCCTCCACCCTCCCTGTCACCGCTACCTATCCCGCTGGAGCTACTCCTCCCATCTCTGGTGCCCCACCATTGCCGACACCCTGTAAGTCTCCTTCTTTTACCTCTACTCCCAATTACACCCTTTGTAGTCGTCTTCAATCCCACTCTGTGGCCTCCTCAGGACCAGATCGCTCCTACCAGTCCGTTCACATTCTCCTCTCGCCCTCCGTCCCGTAGATTTATTTTTCCCGTCTTCCTAGACACTACCGATGTTGCCCAGTGGATGACGGAACTCAATGGGTTCAACATTCCGAATATTAGTCCTACCAAAGATGGAACGTGTAGTGGTGATCCTACGGCCGCCTCGCAGGCTGCTAGCCGTGGCTGGTGGACGTGTGGTGGTTATACCCGCGCTACCGATATCACTGCATGTCCAACCAAGATGACTTGGGGTGTCAGCTTTGACGACGGTCCTGGCCATTACAGTGAGTTCTCCATCTTCCCACCGAGCTCGACGGTGTACTCATTCACCTGCCCCCTCCCCTTTATTTTATTTTATTCTCTTCTCCATTCAGCCCAGTGAGTAAATACACGCACAATGCAATATTTTCTCTAACCATATCCCAGGGAATTACTCGATTATATCTCCTCCAAGAATATCTCCTCTACATTCTTTGTTATTGGCTCGCGCATTGTTGAACGTCCTGCGGTGCTCGTCGAAGAATACATGGCCGGCCATGAGATTGCTGTTCATACCTGGTCCCACAGGGTCAGCATGTTCTCCTTGTCAACCCATCTGCGTCGCTGACTTGAGGTCAGCCTCTTACTATGCTTACCACTGCGCAAGTCGTTGCCGAACTAGGATACGCTCGCAAAGCCATCAACCAGGTCCTTGGTGTTACTCCTACTTTGATGCGTGCCCCTTACGGTGATATCGACGATCGCGTTCGTGCTATTTCCCTGGCCATGGGGATGGTTCCAGTTCAATGGACTCGTACCCCTTCCGGTTCTACATTTGATACCAACGGTGAAACAAACCGAAATCTAAATTTTGGCATTTGCTCACTGCCTCCCGCAGACTGGAAGGTTCCCGCTGGCGTTGTAACTGGCCCACAATCATACGCCACTTTCCAAGCCATCCTCACCAATGCGACGACTTTGAACACTGGTTTTGTCGTTCTGGAACATGACTTGTATGCGCAAACTGTTGATCTTGCCATCGGTTATACCCTTCCCGCTGCTGAAAGTTTCACTCCCGCTTTGACAGTAAGCCTTGTCGTTCATCTTTTAACCACTGCTTACTCAAATGTGGTGTTGCAGTTGGATTCTATTGGTAGCTGCAATGGGATCCCAACCACGAACCTTTACCGTGAGACTAACCAAAATAAATCATTCCCTTATCCGAACACCACCGTTGGCGGTAGTTCTGGTAGCAGTACCACAAAAACCAGTGGTACTGCGTTGAACGCCGCTATTTCTCTGTCGGCTGGTATCGCATCGTTATTGGCATTGGCCGTGTCGCTGTTGTGATGGGAAACGATTTATCTTCAGTTAGTTTTTACCCACCCAACTAATTTCTAGACCTCTATGGAACGGTAGATAGCCTCGGCCACGGACATCTTCTGATTTTCCAGTATGGGGAATCTCTTATTTCACTACTGCTTTAGTTTTACTCTGTATTCAGTCTCGCTTGTAAAGCGGACATTTCTGTCAGGATGAATACAACTTTGCCGGTGATAGCCGTGTTGGGTTAATCCTTCAAAGTCTGACGGTGACCCCCCCCCCCCCTCCCCCACTTGAAATCTTTCTTACTTGACATGTCCTCACTCGTCGCCACTGTCCGCACAAGTATGGCTGCTGACTTGCGTGCCCCCATCGACTCACGACATGGTATCTAGGATTTCTTCAGGCAATCAGATCTGTCAACCCACAAGGTCGATGGAAGATTCTTGTCGTAGACGACTACTCACAGAAGTTACTGGGCTCGGTACTCAAACAGTTCGATATTCTGGAAGAGAATGTTACCCGTACGCAGTCTCTTAATATCGACCGATGTCCGGGCCTTCTGATGCCCTGCCCCCAGTCATTGAATCGATCTCCAACTACCGAGAGCCCCAGCAATTCGAGGCCGTGTATATCCTCATGCCTACAACACAGAATGTCGAGAGGATCATCAAGGACTTCTCCAATGACCAACCGCAGTACCTCGGTGCTCACTTGTTCTTCATCGAGGGTGCGTCTGTTCGGAGCTTGGAACACTGTAACTGATCGGACTCGTCTCAGGCATATCCGAACCTTTGTTTCAACGTCTGACTTCATCCCCCGCGGAACCCTTCCTTCGCGGCCTGCAGGAACTCTCTTTGAACTTTTGGGGTGAGCAAGGCTTCGGGCTGAGACTTTCCAGGGTTTCATATTAATCAGGTACCTCTGATCGTTTATAGCGGTGGAAGCACAAACGTTCTCTCTAAACTCCCCCAGTCTTTTCTTCAATATTTACAGCCCGCCACGAAATGAGGCTGCGTTCAGAACGGCTCGATCACGTTTAGAAGAAGAACTCTTGTTCGTGAGCAAGACGGTGCGCATCGAGTATCTCCAGTTACCTTCGCCCGTCTAAGCTCGAACACGTATAGATAACAAACCTATGCATCACCCTCAACGAATTTCCTTATATCCGATACTATTTTCCTTCCCATCATCTTCCGTTGGGCCCGCTCAAACCCAGTGTGCAGACTCGTGCACCTCCCCCTGCTGAAGGCAGCAATCGATGGCGGACCAACCTTGCCCGGGGTGACTCCGCGCGTGCATACGAGGCTGCGGACACAGAGTTTGTAACCAAATTGTTGGCGTTCATGGTACAGCAAAATTTGGACGAGCACAAGCGCACCAACCCTGACTTCCCTGTGAGCGTCCATCGTGGTGCTTCAGCTGATGTTGGATCTCACTCGCATACGAATCAGAGACCTTCGGACCCACCTCGGCCGAGGGGTACCCTTATCATCACCGATCGCTCGATGGATGTTGTCGCACCGTTGATCCACGAGTTCACATACCAGGCTATGTGTAACGACCTGTTGCCAATGGAGGACGGAATGAAATATACGTGCGTTTTTGTCGGTAGTCTGTGGGTTGCTGATCTATCCTGTGTTTCCAGTTATAAATTTCAGTCTTCTCTCGGTGCGTATGAAGATAAAACCGCCACTCTTTCCGAGACAGATACAGTATGGACGACCGTGAGACACATGCACATGCGAGAAGCTATCGATAAGCTCATGGCAGACTTTAATAAATTCATGGAAGAAAATGCTGGGTTCAAAGGGTAAGTTCGGCTCGACGTGCATATGTTTGCTGTTGCCGACGCTGTTGCAGAGAGGGAGCCGCCAGTCTGAACGACATGAAGGATATGCTAGCAAGCCTACCTCAATACCAAGAGCAGCGGGAAAAGGTAAGTGCTCGTATCACTGATACGTCGCGCGAATCGATGGTGTTATGATAGTTCTCACTGCATCTTAATATGGCCCAAGAATGCATGGGCATCTTTGAGAAGGACAAGCTTTCACAGGTCGCCAATGTCGAACAGGTGCCACCATTTTCATATGTTACTCCAGCTTGGACTCAGCGGTTCTCGTTCAGTGCTGCGCGACCGGAATGACTGCTCAAGGGAAATCTCCAAAAACATTAGTTGAGGAGATGGTACCGCTGCTGGATAGTCGGGAAATCATGTAGCGTTCTGAATTCCTCCATGAGTTGTTCTGCGTCGACGTTCTTTGATGTTTCTAGAAACCCCAACAAAGTCCGCATGGTTGCTCTCTATATCATGTACCGCGATGGCGTTCCCGACGAAGACCGTCGACGGCTATATCAACATGCTCGGCTCGGCATGGCGGAACAAGACGCCGTCAATTCGTTGTTACATCTCGGCGTGCGGATAACAAGAGTAAGTTTCACTGCCGTGGGCTCCGCGTCGCTAGTTCTTACTAACGGAGCCCCAATCTTAGGGCCCTGCAGATAAGGACACGAAGAAAAAGCTCAAACAGAAACCGTCTCAAGAGGAAGAGTATGATTTGTCCCGATATAAGCCACTCTTGCGCATGGTCATCGAAGTACATACTAGTCTGTCATTGCTGCTCCGGTCCTATTCACCAGCATTTCCTAGGATCATGTAAACAACAAGCTCGACGCATCTCTCTTCCCCTACGTCAAAGACGCGCCATCTGTCACAACTCCCGCCGCGAGCAAGGGTTTAGAAACACCAACGCACACATCCTCCCTTCGGAGTGCAAAGCCAAGTTGGCACAAAGCAGTACGATCAAACGCGCCAGTCGATAATCGCCAGCGGGTGATCGTATTCATGGCTGGTGGGATGACATGCTCAGAGATCCGAGAATGCTACACGCTGAGCGGACCACTTAACAAGGATGTCTATATTGGTGCGTGCAACACATGCTAGTGTTTTCCTAGTGCTGAGCAAAGGGCAAAATAACCAGGATCAACGCATACAACCACCCCTAGGCAATTTATTGACGATCTCAAAGTTCTGGAACTCGGTGGTGTTGGGTCTCGTGCAGTACCCAATGGAGTCTCTACGAACCCTGCCCACCAATCCTACCAGGAATACTATGACCAGAAATACTTTACCCCTGACCCGATTCCCCCACAGCGCCCAACGCTCGCTGTACCAAAGGACTCTGGTTCGTCTGCCCGGAGCGGAAAGCTCTCTAAACCCAGCCCGAGCTCGTCATATGCTGCCAGTTCGACCTCAGTCAACAGTACAGGGGCCGCCGTAGCGGACAGTGAGAAGAAGAAGAAAAAGAAGGGATTTTTCCATTTTTGACGGGTTCTCATGTTGTCTTTCATTCTTTACTTCGAATGTGTGGAGCACGGACGTTTTGTGGCTTAATGCGACTTCCGTTGACTACTCGGTCAGCTACTTGAATGACTGGGATGCAGTCGTATTTGCATGATACCGTAGGCTAACGCTAATTGGACTTGCATTTCATTTCATGGAATATATATCATACTCGAGTCGTCCGTTGGTCATATTTCTAGATTTAATCGGTACATATCCGTTGTTAGTCTGGTGACCAGCCCGTCTATGAGGTTGCCACGTGGAGAGGCAAACCGTCGATAGACGGTCTGGTAAATTTGGTCGCCGTTTAGGAGGGTCTGCGGTCACGTGAGCATTATGTCTATTTACGGGTTAGCATCAACCATGTGACTGAAGGATAAGTTTGATGACTCAGCATTAAGTGCTATGGCTAAGCTTGCCTGTCTCGATGTCATCGCGAGCACTGTGCAAGATGAAATGGTAATCACCTTTCCACTCAACAATCATCAGTATGGCCATCATTTGTTGTTTCTGTGGTCACGTCCAAAACTCTGAGTCAACCAAGGGACCAATATCTCAAAACGAACGCATTCAGAGAGCCATCCACGTACTGCAACTAGGTTGGCTTTCATTCTTCACCGCATTCCTTCGGATCCTCGATCCCACGCAAGAGGACTTTGCAACATACCGTGGTCATATCTATGCGTGTTCGAAGGACCAACCACATGGAAAGCTTGCTCAGTTACTGGA